>WAAB01003108.1:0-13842 GCA_013389865.1 Piaya cayana | reverse complement strand
CTCCTTGAATCCTGTGTTCAGTTCTGGGCCCCTCACCACAAGAAGGATGTTGATGCTCTGGAGCGAGTCTAGAGAAGAGCGACAAAGCTGGTGAAGGGGCTGGAGAACAGGCCTTATGAGGAGCATCTGAGGGAAGAGAGGTTGTTTAGTCTGGAGAAGAGGAGGCTGAGGGGAGACCTCATTGCTCTCTAGAACTACCTGAAAGGAGGTTATAGAGAGGAGGGTGCTGGCCTCTTCTCCCAAGTGACAGGACAAGAGGGAATGGCCTCAAGCTCTGCTAGGGGAGATTTAGGGTAGACATTAGGAAAAAAAAATTCAAAATTTTACAGAAAGGGTCATTGGGCACTCGAACAGGCTACCCAGGGAAGTGGTTGGTTCACCTTCCCTGGAGGTGTTTAAGGCACAGTTGGACGAGGTCCTGAGGGACATGGTTTAGTGTTTGATAGGAATGGTTGGACTCAATGATCTGGTGGGTCTCTTCCAACCTGGTTATTCTATGATTCTATGATTAATTAGGCCAGACTATATGTTTGAAGTTAATTAACTTCTGGTATATTCTACAATCTCTAATGAATTTTGTGATAAATAGATCAGTTAATGAAGAAGCTAAATTAAGAGCTGTGGAAAATGAACTGGAAAATAAAAATAGAAGAATATTTACTACATCCTTGAATTCTCACTCAACGCTTCCAGTGTTTGTAGTTGTTTTATTTGCTGATGTTACATATTGCCATGCAATATACTGAAAAACTAGAAGTATTTTAAAAAATAATGAGAAAATATTGAAATGAAAGTTTAACCAAGTAAATTATATACTGAGAAAGACAAGGTAGGATCTTTATTATTTCAGTCCTGGGCAGAGTGCCTATTGTTAATTTCAGTCCTAATAAGGAACGGGCCCTTGGTCTCATGAGGACAACCTTAACATTAAATAATCTGTTTAAGCAATCATTGTTAAGCAATGATTGCATAGGAACTTCTGCAAAGAGCTAAGCAGTCCCTCAACTTTTCTTCCTCAATTTTTTGGGTAGGTTCATTTCTCTACAGAGACAGAAACTAAGGGAAGGCACAGGAAAAAAACCAACAAAAGAAACATCTGAATCATAGCCTGCTTCTAAGCAAATTAGGCTTATGCATTTATGAGGACTCAGTGGCATGTAGTAGATAAATATTGATGGAAATAATAGAAGAGAGAAGGGATTTAAAAATATATTAAAACACACAAAAGGGTTTTTAAAAATATATCAGCATTTAACAGTTTCAGAGTCTTTTTGGTAGACCCTTAGTGTTCAAAGTATTATTTATACCTTCCATCAAAAGAAATAAATTGACTGAAGAAGATGGTTTAACAACTTCACAATAATTTACAAAAATCTACCATATTTATGAGTATATTCAAAAAACTTCTTTAAGACTACTGTTGCTAAAACCGATTTGTCAGATAACCTGATCTTAATTTTTTTTACTAAGACGTCTGTAGATCCTTGAGCTTATATATATATACTCCAACTCTTAAACATTAGATTCAGCTATGGTTTGGTAAGTATCAGACATAGCAGTAACAATAGTAGTAAAATAAATGTCAGAAATTACAAAATGAGTGAATTGAAGTGGTTCAAATATATCCAATTATTTTCTTTTGTGTTATCTTAGGCAATTATTTGAAAGCTATTAATGCATATACATTTAAATACATGCATAATAGTATTTTAACACTTTTGTTCTCTGAGAGGAAGGGCTTAACATATGGATGAACTTGTTGCTTGACTTGTCTTATTTCAACCTTGAATTTAATAGTTCAAAATGCCTACTGAAATGATATTTTCTTTTCACATTCAAAGGCTTTGTTTTCAGGATGAGTGGAGTTAAGAGATAGTTCTGTTTGTGTAGCTATTTGTTGCCAATTCACTGTGCTGGATTTTTTTTGAGAAGAACTGCATGTGTCTTCGAGTTACCTAACAAAACTAATACATTGCATATGGACAGGCTATCAGATGTTAATAACAGGGAGTTCATTTCATGACACTGATAATAAATCAAATATCCTTTCTGAAGTTAAGAGGAAGCATGTTATATCATTTTATTGTTGCTTAATATTACAAAGCTTGTTACATATGTATTCTCTTTACTCCAGCATAAAACCTGAACCTTTAGGCTTTTAGTTACATCAGTTTTTTGGTAGCAGCATTCTGTAGTCAAATCATATAAGTTTTTAATGTCATTTACTACAATTATTCTCAGTAAATAATGGTTATCTCAAATAGCAATAAGAGCATCTTTGATTTAAACATAATTCAAATAGGAACAATTGAATGCAACAAAAAAGGAGCAATATGTCAATAACTTTCTGAATAGTAAAATCTGACTTTGTTATGAATTCTGCCCACAATTTTCCTATCTCAGGCTTAATCAGACAGTGCAAAGGTACATAATTCCCAGTAAAGCCAGGGCTGGGTTCTTTTTAACCCCTTGTTTCCATGTATTCTCTTTAACCAGTTGTTTCAATGTGTCTTAGATCACATTTGTGTTTGCTCCTCTTTTTATTCCTACACATAATATATCTTCAACACTGGCTTAGTTATTTCTTGTTTCTAATCTTAGAATAAACCTTTGTACATTAAATAGCTATTTATATATAAAAAAATAAATCTGCATTATTAAAGTACATCTTCATGCTGTATCTTTCTCCATGGCATGGTCCCAGATGTGACTTTCTAAGTCACAGATCTCCATCTGGACTTCAAGCCATTAGCCACTACTCTTTGACGTAGTGCTCTTTCTTATCCACTAAACAGTCCAGCCACCAAAACCATATCTCTCCGATTTAGAGAGAGGGATGTTGTGGGGACCATGTCAAAGGCTTTACAGAAATGCAGATAGATCACATCTGTTGGTTTAGGTATGTCCACTGCTCTGGTTACCCCATCATAGAGAACCACTAGGTTAGCCATAGAAGACTTGCCCCTGGTGAATCCATGCTGGCTGCCACTAATCATCTCATCCTCCATGTGCTTTAGCATAGCTTCTAGGAGGCTATCCCTAACAGTTATAGGCTCATTAGAAGTGGAAGAATATTTTGTGTTAGAATGTAGTATCCAAAAGTTCAGCTCAGTTATAAATCACTAAGTAGTTTCATGAAGTAAAGTATTCAGAAAAAGAGCATTTATATATAAAGCCACCCTTTCCCAAGCAAATAACACTTTCTGTTGAAGATGGTGCTGTTATTATCTTTATTTAATCAACAGTTCAAAACTTACTATAAATTATTCCTCAGATTAAGAGGATATGAAACACCACTTCTTACCCTGTTTAACTGAGTATAGGACATTCTGGGAATGTATTTTCAAAGTTCAGGCAACTATGTCCTTGTGTGAGAGCTCACAGAAAGTAAACATCCCTTAGCTAAGACATGTATAGATTTATCTAAATCAAGAAAAATGAAATAATTTGGGTTAAGTAAACTTCAGTAATATCTTGAAGTAATTTTCATTATCTTACACAGAAAAAAAAATGAGTTATGACCTTGCAAAGGGAGTGCTAATCAGATGTAGGACAGTATAGACTTTCAACTTACTTTCAAGGGAACATTTGATTCCACTTTAGATTCTCATCTTAACTCTGTTGAACTTACATCTGTGATTAAACTTCCAGATTAACTGAGTGTGTCCTAGCCACAAGGTTAGAGAGTCAGACTGTCAGTCTCTCTTTGGCTCAGAAAATAGTTAAAAATTTTAGAGGTGTTAAGCAGATGTCCAGAAGGAATACCTCTCAAAGCTCATTTCCTACATGAGAAGGAAACTAGAATCAACTCTAATCTCATAATTAGTTTCTCCTCCTAAAACCTGGCTAAAAGTCCTTGCTCTGTCAAAAGCAAATAGACAGCTATCATCCTGTGACAGTGTTGTGTAAAACAGAAGGCTCATTTGCATAACAAGGGTTAGTACCCCTCAGCCATCTTGCTCCTACAGAGGTGATCTGGCACTGGCAGATCAAGAGAAAGATATAGTTTTAAATATGTTACTCTGAAGATAAATATTTGTCCTTTCTTACCTTTGTCTTTATAGTGCAGAGAATCTGATTAAAAGCAAGATTCCATGATTATTACTTAATAATGTTTAACCTCTAGTTGAATGACAGATATAGAGCTTAAAAGAGGAGGAAAAAATCTGTCGTTTTCCTCGCAGACACAACATTGCCTCTTTCATATGTTTTAAGTCATTGATAAATATGAATTGAGTCTTGAAATAGTGTTAAATTTTTATTAAAAGAAGTCACATGATGGACTTCTACACAAAAATGGAGATGGATATTTGAAAGTGTCTGTAGAGAATGAGTCCCTATACTTCCATCCTAATAATATAACAGCAAAAGGAGTCGTTAGAAAAATAATGCACTCAAGCAGCAGAGAACTGTATTTTATATGCCCTCCATATTGCCTTTACAACTTTAATAGAAGAAGTTACCAGAATGGAAGACATACAGGTTCTCCTATGAGGAAACCTCTCCTACAAAGGTTTTTGGACCTAGAGAGCAGAAGGTTTTTGGGAGACCTTACTGTGTCCTGTCAATACTTAAATGGGGCTTATAAGAGTGTTTTAGCAGGACCTGTTGTGACAGGGTAATGGTTTTAAACTAAATGAGAGAAGATTCAGTTCAGACATAAGGAAGGATATTTTTACAAGGAGGGTAGGTGATGAAACACTAGAAAAGGATGGCCAGAGAGCTGGTAGATGCCTGCTTCCTGGAAATATTCAAGGTCAGTTTGGATGGGGGTCTGAGCAACCTGATGGAGTTGAAGGTGTCCTTGGTCTTTGCTGTGGGGTTGAACTACGTAATCTTTTAAGGTCCCTTTGAATTCAAACAGTTCTATGAGTCTATGATTCTAAGATTATCATGAAATTGTTTGGAAATGTGGTATTTTTAACATTAAAATTAATGAACCATTCATAAACAGGTAGGTGTCTTCAGAATATGTATCAGTGAGCTACTTCTGCTTTTTTTTTTTTTTCAGAAGCTGAAGGCACTTAGCCTTCAGTGTTGTGTTTCTTTTGAGGTATAATGGCTAACAATTTAGTGTCACCCACATGCAGCCCTCCCTACCACTCTGCAGCAAAATTCATTGCCTACTAGGACTCTGCTTCTCTCTCTGTAGGCCATTAAATCCAAGTAGCATGCTCCAGTTAGCAATACATTCCTTCCTAATTACCTAAATCACAACATGAATGAAGACAGATTCCTTCTTGCTGAGACAGAGCTACAGGTTCTTTATCTCCTGAGAATATCTTCTAAAATCTGTTTCAGAACTGCAGATACTCAGTTCAGCAACTTTTATAATCAGTAATCTGCAGGCCTAAAGTTCTAAAATATTTATTTGTTTAAGTCTTGATGACAGATGAACAACTCTCATGGCCAGATCAAAAGATGTGCAGAAATCATTCATCAATTCTACCTAATTTTAGCCTAAATCAAGAAAATTTAATTGTCAATATAAAAACTGAGCATGGGAGTAGAAATGTAGTTTATAATATCAGGAAAGTAGATAAGCTCAGTTACACTAAAAAAGTAAACTTAATGTAATATCTTAAACTAGCAGCCTACTGTAAAACCCTTAATTCTATTTTATACAACTTACAGCTACTTCAGGAAAGCATTTCATACTGTATCCCACAGCCTACTTTGAGACAAACTGACAAGATACAGAGTGGATTGATGGTCTGACAGATGAGTAGGAAATTGGCTAATGGGTCACACTTGAGAGGGTGATGATCAATGATTTTTACTCAGACTGGTACCCTGTCACAAGTGGGGCCTCTCGGGGACCAGTATTGGATACTATGATGTTCAATGTCCTCATAAATGATAGGATTGAAAGCACTCTCACCAAGTTTGCTAATGACATTAAGCTCAGTGGTGAGCATTTCAGAAGGGCAATATATCTTAAAGAGAGAGATGAGAGACCTTATCAGGGTGGAAGAGCGGACTAGCAGGAACAGCATGAAGACAAAGACAAGTAATTCTGCATCTGGGATGACATAACCAAACAGACAAGTACGGACTAGAATCTGTGTGCGTAGGAAGCACACTTGCTGAAAGGAACCTAGGGGTCCTGGTAGACAACAATCTGAACGTGAGACAGCAATGTACTGCTGTAACAACAAAGGCAAATTGGATCCCGGGCTGCATAGACAAGGGCGTTACTAACAGAGGTGGAGACATGACCATCCAACTCTACTAAGCACTTGTCAGGTCACACCTGGAGTACTGTATTCACTTCTGATACCCACAATCCAAAAAAAGACAAGGACAAACTGAAGAAGGTCCAAAGGAGGGCCGTGAAGATGATCGAAGGGCTGGAGAACATGACCTGTGTGGTAAGACTTAAAACATTCAGTCTTTTCTCCCTGGAGAAGAGAAGACTCAGGGGCATCTCATCGTTGTATTTCACATGGAACTGTATGAAGAAGACAAGGGGCAACTGGCTACAAGTTATATCATGAGAAGTTTCATCTTGATATAAGAAATAATTTTATAGTGAGAACAGTCAGAGGAACAACATCCCCAGGGATGTGGTAGAGTCCCCATCACCAGCGTTTTTCAAGATTTGATGAGACAGGATGCTAGATAATCTCCTATAGGCTCTGTTTCCCATGAAATGTTGGACCAGAGCACTTTTTGACGTCTGTTCCAACCAGGGAAATTACATGATTCTATGATACATGTAGAATTAGAGTGCTTGAAAATATTTGTAATTGTTATAATATCAGTAAATAAAAAAGTGATTGCTCAATAATAAAAGGATAATATTTTTCTTAAGAGGACAGCTAAGAAATTAAAGATTGTTGATATAAATACTTATCTCTCCAACACCTTTGCCTTTCCCTGTTTGTAATTGTGACAAGGCAGTCTTAGAGTACAGCATAGTTATGACACCTTACATTTATATGCCAGATTATTACAAATCATTAATAAAATACTTCATTTCCTCTCCTCACTCAAATATATTCTCATTCCTCTTTCTGTGTATGGCCTAAGAAAGAAATTATTTTATCTGAACTAACCACATGAACATAAATATTAAATATGTATTGAATGGATGCTCTAGGTTAAGACATAATTCTTATTCTTTTCTCTTTTAATTAGATATCCAGATTGAATTTTCTGACCTGGGGCAGTTATCAAGCCAACTAATATTTTGCAATTTCTTGAGCAAGAACTTGTTTTGACTTTCCATTGACTTTATTCCTTTCTTAAAATAAACTGCAAATATTGTCTTCATAGCTTCTGAATAGACCCCCAAACTATCTATTTTCATTTAAAATGCACGTGAAATGGAAGTTTCAATCTCATGACACAACATAGTCCTTAAAAATGCCTTATTTACAGTTCCATATTATCAGATGTAGGTTGTGTTTTGTGCAACCCTCAAATCTTCATAGAAAATAATTTCCTTACTTCTTTTTCCTAAAAAAATCCCAAACTATTTAGAAATATCTACTTCTGACATGTGTGAAATATTATAGAAACTTGTCACATAAAAATAAAAAACATTGTTCCTCATCAAATTTGTTTCAACTGGATACAATTAAATATGCCACAATACTGAGAACTCCTTCATGGAAAAAAAGCTTCACAGAACATAGTACAAGAAAAAAATATGTATCTCACAAATATGTAGGTATAATTCTTTCTTAATTTATATGTTTACACTTGTCTAGAGGATGTTCTAAAGCAATGACATTTCCAGTCACAAGCAACCTCAGATAAACTGAATAAACAAGTAATATGGAAACAAGACATCTTAGTCCAACAGCACAGCAAAGAAATCGTAACAGTGTAATTGATATCAATAGTAAATTATATTACAGAAAATAGGGTTTCAAAATACAAGAAAGACATGTAAACAGTATTTTAAAATGAACTATAAGGTTTAGCATCTTACGTCCTTCACAACATTAATGAATTAAGCTCTACTTTTCTAAAAAATATGTATGTATGCACCTACTCCTCATGTGAATAATCTCAATTGAGTCTATTCTGGATTTAAAGAACTGAGATTTGACCATGCCTCCCCCCCTCCCTCGCACCTTTCAGTTCTGTGAAATCTTCCAGCTAGCCGATGTCAGAGATTTTCTGAGAACCTTCTCTGAAAAAGAGCGATGATTTATTTGAATTTATATCCTCACATTTTCTTTCCTGATATAGGAAAAAAATCTGTCTACATTTCTTGTGCCAAGACACAAATGCATTTTTAAAGAAATATAATGGATCATATTTTTTTAATAAATGCATTTTTGCCTTTACTTGATAATTTCTGCTGCTTTTAAATCATGTAGAATGTGGGTAATCATTAAGGAGAGATAGAATTTCTGTAAGCGAGCTCTCCTTTCTTCAAAAAAGTAAGTAAGGAAACAAACAAACAAGCCCCCAAAGACATGAATAGTGAGCTTTGAAATAAAAATATAGATATTCGAGAAATGCAGGTCTTCTCTGGATATTAATCTTTGCAGCCAGTTTTGTTGTGGTATAAACCAGACCAAATTACAATAGTTCATGTAATAGTTGACTTAGGGTTAGAAGGTTTACCTGGATCAGTTTTTCATGAAAAGGATGATTCTCTGAGCTACAGGTTATTTATTTTCAGGTATTTATTTTCACTTTGAAACTGAATTTAATTTCACTTTGAAAGAGACATAGTCAAACTATTTTAGGTCTGAATTCACAGAATATCAAATAAACTAACGAGTGCTTCCTCTAAGAAAGAAAGTGACCATAGCTGAATCCATTAGAGTATTACAGTACTAATTTTACTTCTAGGAGCCTCTTGTCTGTTCTTTCATTTCCTTTTTTCCCCTATGGTTTTCAGATTATGTTAGTATTTTTTAATATGACACTTTTTCATTTTTTCTTGTTAGAAGTTATAATTGGATCAACATTTGCATCTAAGTGATAATGAAATAATGACACTATTATCCTGAGAAAGTTAGCAAGGAATGGTAAGAGTCTCTCATATATTTCCATTAGGGAAAGAGCTATTTAGAGTCCTTTAGAGCAGAGTTAAATTGATAAAAAGATAGCTTGTCTCTGTGATAAGTTTTAGCCATAGAGACTATTAATATCTTGTATATCTTGTATCTGCATGATAACAGAAATACCATTCAACAAGGCGGCAGATATCCTGTTTTCCAAAATTCTGCTCTGAATTAGTCACTCACTACTTCTGAAAACACCAAGGACTAATTAGTTTTCCTTGATTTTATATGTGTACATCAGATTAATCCAAGAGGATAGTTATCCCATTCCTTTCAGTACTTAAAAATATTGTTGCAAGTCACTGAACACAGCAGAATAGACATGCTGACCCTGGGAACTGAATCAGAAATTTGAAGTTTCAATAAGTTTATTTCTAAAATGACATTGCATGTATGCACGATTGCAAGATTTTTAGGATTTTTTTGGTATCACTCCATAGTTATTCACAATTGTTTTGAACTGGTTTTAATTTTACTTGTAATAACACTTCAAAATACACAAACAAAGCTGCACACGTATATTAAAATAATTTGGAAAGTGGAAGTCCTTTAGACATTTGTTTAAAATTTATTTCAATCACTGGCATGTTTTCAGTATTGATTCCACTAGACAACATATTATTTACATATTTATAAACATTATTTATAAGTGAATTGTAGCATCATGAAATATTCTTTAGAGGGGATCTCTGCTCAGCTTCACATATGAAGTGGGACTTGATCGGTATAGGATAGATCATAATTGCATTTTTTTTTTGGTAATCCTAAAAACCTCCAAGAGTGGAACCACGACATCTGTGGGCAACTTGTTCACCACTGCACTATCCTTCTGTGACATGTTTTTTTCTTCCTTAAAGTTTCCAAGCCACAGTTTGTGGCCCCTGCCCCCTTCATTGCATCTGAGCCTGTTGCAACTAAGAAGGGTTTGGCTGCATCATCTCTGCAATTCTCCTTCAAAAGATTGTAAGGCTGTTTGTCAGAAGAAACAGAACCAGCACCCTTACCTCTTCTTAAGGCTGTACTGTTGAAACTGTATCATCAATTTTGAACTATGTATACAGAATACAGAATTTGCAGCAAATTCTACAGAAATATAGAATAAAGAACAGAAAATATAGATTTCTATAGAAATATAGAATTTGTAAAAAATATTGGTACAAAATATTTTCACTGACAGAAAAAATCAAATTATAATTTTAATAAGGGGTAAGTATCGGTAAGGTGGGTAATTTGGTTCATTTGTATTAATGTAAATAATGAACAGTGCTGTCTTACTTATCCTTAGCATATTGTCTTTTTCATGTTTTATCTGGTTTTTTAGATGTGTAACGTTGACATTATTTTGTGTTTGCTTGCAACGAACAAAAGACTCTTTGGAATTGTAGATGTGGTGATGAAAGTGAGGTTGAAGTGCTTGAAGTTCTGTCTTTGAAGTTTTCTGTTAGTTTTCATACTTCAAAAAATGCACTTTAATTTAAAGTTGTTTTCATGTATCTGTGAACTTACAGTAATACTAATTGGAATTTCAGAATATTGTAAGAATGTTCACAGCAATCTAGAAAATAAATCTTTGCCTTCTGGGCACACAGTGAAGAAAATGTACTGTCAGTAGTTGTGAACTCATCTTTGTTATTCTATGTTATCAGAAGATGATTGTCTTTATCTCAATCATTTCCATGCATATAAATAATACGCTGTCAGCTATACTTATTTAAGAATTCTTTACAGTTGACAGCCTTCACTGTGATATATTACAGAATAAATTATACAGGCTAGATATTAATTTGTATCATTAACTGACTGCAGTCTAACTCTAGAGGAAAGAATTGTCCTCCATAGAAAACTAGTGTTAAAAGGGAAGTTCTGAGTTGGTGGCTGGTTTAGAGAAGGCAAAGAAAACATACAAACAATATGTATTTCCATGATTTTGTATCGAGCACTTTTAAAGGTATGTTTTTACAAAAAAAATAAACTTTTTATTATAATGATTTACTGTGATAATATTATTCTGTACTATTCATGAAGTTACAGAATCAAGAGAATTGTTGTTGGAAGGGATTTTTAATAATCTGGTCCAACCTCTTTCCTCAAGCTGGGCTACCAACAGCCTGTTGCCTAGGATTAAGTTCCGATGGCTTTTGTATATCACCAAGGATGGAGACTACAACCTCACTGGGTAATCTGTGTGAACGCTTAATCACTGTCACAGTAAAAAAGTGTTTTCTGATCTTCAAATGGAGCCTCCCATGTCTATTCTGTGTCTATTGCCTCTTTTCTTGTCACTGGGCCCCACTGAAAGGACCCTGACTCTGTCGTCTTCGCCTGAACCCTTCAGATATTTATACAGATTAATAAATTCCCCATAAGATTTTTCTACTCTAAGCTAAACAGTACCAGCTGTCTCAATCTTTCTCCGTATGCTCCAGTTCCTTAATCATTTTTGTGACACATTGTTGGACTATCATCTCTAGTAGGTTCATGTCTCTCTTGCAGTGAGGAGTCCAAACTGGACACTTAATTTCACACTAAAATCATGCATCTTCTGATAAATACTTTTTCCCTTTTGTGATATTGCATCCAGACATTTCCAGAGACTTTATTCTTCTATGCCAAAGTCACAAAAAAGCACTGTTGCCATCTGAAATAAATGACTTGAGACTTTCATTTTTTAATTTATGTACATGATATTAATAATTATTCTGTAGGTCTTTTTATCTATCTGAGTTTTGTCCAGTCAGAATGGAATTGTTCACATGATTTCCCATCACAAACTACAATCTCACAAACTATGTTACAACTCCACCTTCATTTCAGTTTTTCTGCTGTAGAATATTAGTTTTATGATCATTTAATATTTTGGGGTATACTTGTTGACAAAATATCTGCCACTTCATATTTAGTGATACACTTTGTAGTTGTTTTGGACTGAACTTGTCTTCGGTGTTTCTCCACTAAAGTAAACACAAAAATAGATCTACCCAAAATGCAAAGAACAATTTTATGATTTTATCTCAAAGTTTTATTTATGTATTTATTTGAATAAATTCATAAAATGAATAAATATGATATATTTAAGCCGCAAGGCAGTGGAGAAAAAAAATGAATGTTTCTTTGGGACCCAGCAAGAATTTAAAATGTTCTCATTATTGTAAACAATGTGGTTTTAAAGTAAACTCTTTGCTTAGAAAACTGATGAGACTATATGTGTTGTCTGCAATTTTGACATCCAAATTTTCATCAGAAGTGACTGGATTGCTTCTGGTATTATTTCAAATAACTCTAGCAAGTTTGCTTTTTCTTTCTGAGTGTTTTCTTTTTTTCCTATCCACAACAGGGAACTGCCTAGTATCCTTTTACACCCATCAGAACTGTGTCTACTACTATGAAAGCAATGACATAGACCATCCATTGTGATTTGGTTCATTTTTTGGTTATTTTATTTAATTATTAATTAAGTTTGTTAAGTATCAAGTCTCAACAACTGTGGATATCTAGAGGAGATAAGAAAGCACAATTGCTTTTGCAGGAGAATTTGGATTTCTTATCACTCACTCCACTAGATGTTCATCTAAAGTAATACAAGAGTGATTTCACAATTTTACATAACACTGCAGAGCTGTAGGGTGATTTTTAAAATGTTGATGATGGTTTTCGAGAAAAACTAAGAAAAAACATAATGCATCCACCAAATGTATCTAACAAGTTGAGACAACCATCTCAAACACTGCAGATGCTCAAAACATTTCAGCTGAAAGTTGCATATGCTTGGTAGCTGAAAAAGAGAAAGCAGAGAAAATAGTTCAAAACAAACATCATCTTAAACATGATTGTTTAATACTGAGCAATTTAACATTCTGAAAGAAACTGCACAACTCTTTTGAGATAGATTTTTTAAATTTCCAAGATACGTGACCTCCAACCCTCTATCCTGTTTGTTCTGGGAGTGGTGGTATCTCTTTTCACCCCACTAGCACACAGACCACTTTGTCCTGCTTTGAACAACCTTTTCCATGCACTTGGAAAAATATCTTCTCTCACTTGTTTGGACTGTTATCTGAACTAGCGGAACACAGCCTTCATAGGGAGAAGGATTATCATCGTATA
The DNA here is from genome assembly GCA_013389865.1 of Piaya cayana. Classification (NCBI taxonomy): domain Eukaryota; kingdom Metazoa; phylum Chordata; class Aves; order Cuculiformes; family Coccyzidae; genus Piaya; species Piaya cayana. Next base: position 709 of record WAAB01003108.1, on the reverse strand, counting down.
GAGGCAATCATCCAGGGCACCAAGATAACCCCTCAGCCTGCTGCTATAATTGGGAAAGAAACTCCCTAATAATCTGAAGAAGGGGATCTGATAACCAATCATCTCAATCAGACACGCTGGGCAAGGAAAAGCTATTGTTACAAGGCAGAGATACAGAGTGTTTTGCCAGTTGTCCAGTGTTATTGGGATTCCATGTGTGTAGGAAGAGGTCCCATCATCATCTGAGAAAGAGATTGACAATCAGTCATGCCCCGCTGGATACCATATACCTGGATCATAACCCAGGTGAGGTGGTGTGATGCAACTAGTGGCAAGTTCCCACTAGCATGTCATCTTCCAAGTGCAGCCAAAGTAAATATTAAAACATCAAAATGAATATTCAAATATATGTTAAAAGTCAAATATCTTGATACTCTATGAGTATGTGATTACATAGAAGGCCCTATGGGCTCTTCTGTATTGCAGCAGGCTGAGACTAGTAACCTGCCCCTGAGCTGGGGAGTCCTCTTAGAGGTATGACACAATTTCTTTTGCTAACAGAGGAAATGAAGAGGCTCTAGAAGTCAACTCCTCTTGAGAGACAACCAACTCCTGTCAGATGTGCTGGTGCATTGAATGTGAGTATTCTCATCCCAAAAAAATTTTTAGATTCCTTGATATGCAACTATTGCCTGTTTGGAATGCTAGTGCATTATATGTGAGTATTCTC
>WAAB01003107.1:0-30334 GCA_013389865.1 Piaya cayana | reverse complement strand
TTCTGTGATTCTGTGATCATAATAAATGCTGTTCAGAAAGTCACCTTAAAGGTTGCCCATGCATCTCAAAGGTTTCAAAACAGTTTCAAAAGTTTTCATTTATCCCAGGTTAACTCCAAAAACTGCACACCAATTAATTTCAATTGGCATCCATTAGTTTCTTGCTTTTTAGACAAAAATAGGCAAACATTTCATTCTGCTGAATTAGGAATAAGATCTGCTATGCAGAGGAGACCTCAATAAAGTGACATGGACTTCAATTCCACGCCCCCAAGATTTTCTACTGAAAGCTTAGCAATTGAACATCCACAAGCAGCTGGGACCTGTAACAACCAGCTAACAGAATAGAAGAATTAAAAGAGAGTAAAGCCTTCAAAAGTACCTGTGTTCCTAAACTCACATTTGGAAAAAGAACCGTAACTAATGGCTACAGGGGGGTCTTGTTATTCTGCCGAAAGCGGGGCAACTTTCTAACTACAACCCTCTGCAGAATCAGGTGGTATGAATAAAAGAACTCACTCAAGCCAGGATATTAAAAAATTAATGTTGCTTCTTGTGTAGTCAAACTTACAAGCTATATGGACTATGTGCCTGTGTGGTCAGCAGGCATGTCAGCACAAAAGAGACTGTATGGGCACATGTGAGCATACTCATAAACTTCATCAAATTTCCACCTGGAAGGTAAAAAAAATCATATTAACTCTCCCACCTACTACCAGTTTAAACAGGTGAGATGCTATAGATTCTTAATGAAAGATGTTGCAAGAACATATATAACCAGAAGGAAAGGCAATACAGGATGCTTTTCTTAAGGTATACTTACAGTGTGCCTGTGGAGTATGAACATTTTCAAATCAATCACGAGGTGACTCTCTACTTTCAAACTCTTTAAGTAACTCTCTCATGAGATCTGTCAAATCTCAAAGCCTAGAGAATGGGAAAAGGATTATGCACCATAGAATAATGAAATAAAAGCAGTCCACTGCTTTGCATGAAATACCAGTAATTAAGCTTGTAGCTCCAAAACATTTTTAGATTTCTATTACAATGTTCCTGCCATCACAACAATAGTAGTTAAAAAACTGCTCTGATGAACCAAATTTAAAAAAAGTCTCTGGACTAAAACTGTACATGCAATAAAATAGGCACAGGAAATAAAACAGGTAAGGTACAGGAAAAAAAACAACCTGTACTTTATAGTCAAATTTGAATAAATCTTAAAAGAAATAATGCATAAATTTTATGTATAATAAATAATGTCTTAGTGCAGCTATGACAGACTATATGCGGAAGATCCTGTATATAAGATTGTAGTCATGAACTTTATACGTCAGGAACCCAGATATTCTGCATCTTAGTATCTTGGAGCACTTCAAAGCTTTGGCATTTTTATGTGTTATAGTCTCTGCTTTAACTGTCCAAAAAAAAAAAAAAGTCACATGAACAGCTCCTCAAAGCATTCTGTTCAAGAAACACTAACTATCTGCTTACAGTTGATGTAAAGTTGATGTATAGTTTTCCTTCAATGAGGAATAAATTAAAATCTTAAAATAAATCAAATAATTAAAAGGTAAATAAATCCATAAACAACATTCACAGAAGTCAGGAAAACAGGCATGTAAGAAAGACCTATTAGTATGCACAATTTAGAAAAAAAACAACAGTAATAGCTTAAGGAAAAGCCTAATTAACAAAGCAGTCAGCTACTTCTGTAGTGATAACTATGAAATCTAACATAAAATTACACTAGGTACTTCCAGTTAATTTTATGCAAATGTATAACAGTTTCACTATACCTTGAATTGACTAATGATGCTTAACTGAGAAGGTTAACTGATATTTCAAAAGAGAAAATTTAAATGGAACCGTTACCCTTCTCTTGCAATTTCTTCCTTCAACTTGTCTCTAAACTTTCTTGTTTCCATCCTTTCAATCTCTTTCTGAATTCTCCACCAAAACGCTGTTCCTAAATTCCCTAGAGTTTCTTCAGCAGCAGCAGTCATCACAAAGAACTAACATTTTTATGATGACAACACATTCTGCAAAACAGCATCTCATTATACCGCAACTTCTGGCTTTGTGTCCTGACTCAAGTGACACATTTCGATACACTCTGTTTGAACTTCGTTCCCTGGAACACTTTGCATTCTCACTAAAATCGCAGTTTGAGTTCTTACAGAAGGGAGAGTGCAACATGTCCCACCGTTTCGTAAGGGCTCAAAATGCGTTTCATACTTAAGAGTCTCAAGCTAACATTCCAAGGCAAGTATATCTAGCTCAGAGAAAGTGAAGGGCACAATCCACCAAAACCATCACACTGACGGCTATAGCATTGCCTTCCTGAAGTTATGTTTTCAGTGAAGTACTCCAAGAGTTGTCATTAAAGTTGGACGCTTTGAAGACAGCAAAATCTATAGAACTGTACATCAACCAAGTCAGAAGGTCCAAGGCACTTCATAACTGAAAAATAGTTCTACTGTTGCGATACAGAGTGTCAGCTGCGGCAGTCACTTATCAAATGTCACTTAACACCCCTAACCTGTTATCATTGTCAGGCAGGCTGTGAAATCATGACAGTGATACTTAGCCAGCCATAGCCTACTCTCTGACAGACAAGCAACCAAGCACAATTCTTCTGCCTCATCCTCCTCCTGTGCAAAGACAGGTTAATTGTCCAATACTTCTCCAAAGTCCCTGGGAGCAAGGGGAAGTGCTACCAATCTAATCAAAGTACCTCTACACTCACTCCCTACAGGTTTTTGTGCTGTCATTTCTGCTTGTGCTCCTTACAAGATAACCTTGCAGTCAAGTTTTTAATACTGAGCACCTTGTAAGTGTTAGACTTTAATACTGAAACAAGAATACATATATACAAAGCTACAGTTATGAAAGTACTGCACTGAAACTGAAATGAAGACAGTAGTTGAAGCTGTTCTAGCTTTTAACATGTTTTTGAGTAGGATTAACAAAACAGCATGAATAATCTGATTGCATAGAAGGCTTTGTATTCCATACAAATAACAGCAACACTGACTTGAACTGTACCATATGCGGCATCCTTTGTCCTTAGACAGGAGGACTAGACAAGTTTCAAACAAGAAAAAAACCTGAAAATTCGGAAGTCAGGTCAGAGTTTAGTTGCATTAAAGGCATAAACAAGTCAAAATAGTCTGCTGTGGAAATTTATGATGGGAAACATGTCAGAGAGTAAGAAGTTTAAGTAACAGTATGAAAGTTAGCGAGTAGGCAGGAAATAATGTCTCTGAAAACTACAGGAAAGACAAATTAGTAGTAAAAGCAAATGGTCAAGGGGCATAATGTAAGTTAAAGAGGACAACACTGCAAAAATTCTGAAAGAAATTACCCAGAAGAAGCTTTGATACAGGAGGAAATCTATAAAACACAAAGCGCATCTGACATGACATAAATATTATAACAATTTTATTGTTAAGTAATATATAACCAAAATAATAACAAATTATAACAATTTCTGGAATAATCACACATCACAGCATTTAATCTGCAGTCTCCTTAGTTACAGAAGACATGTTGAAAGTTAAGACTTTACACAGGCAAGAAGCTGCTAATGTTCCTTGCAGGAGAAAAAAGGCAGTGGAAAAAAAGATCACGTAGCTGCCTTAGCACTGAGGACCTGAGCTGTATTTATAAAACAGTCTTGTCTTACCCAGGACCAAGAAGCAGAAAAGCAATCCTATGTCTCCATGGCTATAGCAAAAACTAAACCACTGCACAGGAGTTTCTTCAGTATACTTGGAAGTTCATCCTTTAAGCATGCAGTAGTACAGTACCACACATTTTGCTCTAATTGTTCAATTTTCTTTCTCTCTTAATAACAAATATGCCAGAATTCTTTGCTACTCTAACTAGCTCTGCTGTCCCATCCAACACAAGTAGCAAATCATCCATTTCTTTCAGTGCAGTATTTTTTAAATTTCTTTCACAATCCATCTTTCATCCTTGTTATTACTGACTACCTGAAGCATCCTGCCAAATAATACACTCTGACTTGACAGCAAGATAGGATCTCTCTAAGAATTACATGGGGAAGAGGCAATCCCAACAGTGGAAATGTAGAGTGGACACATTCCCAGAAAGCAGGGGAAGGAGGGATAAGTAGATTCATAAGTCATCTTGAAGAAGCAGTGAGGGGTTACTATAAAAGCTTCCTAATTATTCACATAAATTAAAAGCAAGGCTGTATACCTGAAACCTAGTTATTCATCCTTTAAAAAGGGAAAATGGTTTAAGTATTTTCATAAGTAAAAGCAGGCCAAAAAAAACTTTCAAGAGATAAAAAGGGGAAAAAGAAAACAGAATCATGAGTAATGTCAGAGTGAGCTACTCCTGCCACAGGCCTTTGTCCCTCTTATCAGGGCATTGCCTCTATGTTTCCAGAATATCCTCAAGGAGATGCTCTGTTCAGGAGCAGGCAGACTAGCAAACTTACAGTAAAGTAAATGTGGGAGACATGACCCAGCCAGTTTCAGACAGGCATGCAAACGCACTGGATGAAGTGGGGGCAGAACTGTTCAACCAAGAAGTGCTTATCCTCATCTGTCTAGCACCATTCTGCAATCCTAAACAAGGCCTCAAAAGTCTCAATGAAATCCTCATTTTCTAGTCTATTAAGAAGAGTAACAGACATGAAGATAAATAAAACAGAATTATGACAGGATATAACTATATCAAGTGAGAAGCAAATAAAGTGACAGATGAAATTCAGTACCAACAACAACAAAAGAACCCACAAAAGGAGAAAAATAATGCCAGATATACTCATGGGCCAAAAGCTTCCTTTTGCTTCCTCCACTTAAATGGAAATGGTCTTTAAGCAAAGTTTCTGATGGAATCAACAGATGAACATTTAGAATGACAGAAGAGGATTACATAAGGAGAGTACAAATTACATATCCTCAGATTTGCTAGTACCTTGAAAACTGCATTCTTAAAAGCCTGTGTCAAAAGTCTGTGCCTAGAGTCATTGAGCAGTGATAAAGGGGGGTGGGGGGGGATAGACAACATATAGACCTGGACTCTCCAGCTTAGAAATTGAATGACTGAGTAAATATCATGAGTGCCACCGAGAAGGTGGACAAAGAAAAGCTCTTCTTTGTGCCTCAAAAAAAAGTAGATACAACTGATCATGACTTCCCAAAGCCTGGGTAACATAATGGGAAGAATTACTCAGTTTATGCCTCACTCAAACTCCATACTTAAGCACCTACTGAGGGCTCTAAGTAGCAACCAGGTTGTGGTAAAAGGCACTTGCCTAACTTGCCAAGGCAAATCTTGCAAGATAGGGCAAACACCGAAGTCACTGTGACTTTGCAAACAGAAACAGTTCAACTTGAGCAACTTTATCTAGTAAAGACAGATTGATCAGGTCTAACACTCAGATCACCTGACGTGAGGCAAGGGCCTCACAGCCTGGTCTTCAGTTAAAAATGCAGAAAGACCTCTGAATGCATGTACTGAGCTCCCCAACCCACGGGCATGACAAACCACTTTTGATTACACAGCAGGCCTTGCCAAAAGTAAATCAACATAAAATAATTTACTTACTCCCATCTTACCAAGAGGCAGCAGTGAGTTTTCGAGAAGTCCAAAACTGGCATCTGAAAACTCTTTCTTTGGGTGAGGAAAATTGATCACTGTATGTCATGGGCGGGTCAATGGCATCTCTCTCCCAAGAAAGGATGCTTTTTGGGTAAGAGCCACATGCCTCTGGCTCTGCCAGAAGTTCCTCCAGGAAGACATCCACCAATACATTTTTTTATACATATATCTCTGTATATGTATACACACACATACATGAGATTGTTGTTAACTAACTATAATCATCCAGCACTATTGTAGTAAGTGAATCCATCAATGGCAATTCCAAACTTGTTTTTATCTGTTGAATTAAATAAATTACCTACTGCTGCAGCATTTGCAAAATTGATCTAAATGGGAGGGAAATTCCCTCCTTGGGAGGTCTCTGATAGGCATTATAAAACTCTATGACTGCTCTGGTGACAATCCATTTTGCATTCTGCTGACAAGTATTAACCCTGTGGGTGATAGTACTCTCCAAGTAGCACTAACTGTGGTGGCCATGTACACGTATTTCCACATAATCCTTTATACATGAACCATTGTCCAACTCCAGGGCTAGGGACAGATTCAGCTACATCTAGGCTTCCCGTTTGTGTAGAAGCTTAGAAAGCAAAGGGGTCTGTCCTGAATCTCACGACTAAACTGGAGGGCATCCCTCAGCCATGTAGCAGAGCCCTACCTACTTACATGATATGGGTAGAATCCAGACTGACTTGGGACTAGTCTGTATCTGCCAATACAAGAATAATTTGCTCCAAAACCACTGTTCACCTTCCACAAACATCCATACAGACTTTTAAATCCAGTTGTAAGAGACATTGTGTGGTTCACAGGGCACAAGCAGTTTTCCACAGCCCTAGCAGTCCTATCTCAGACCGATAAGTACCTGAACAGGGGAAAAGAAACCTCCTGGCACCAGGTCAGATAGAATCTGTATGATGTTTTATTCCTGGCCTGAAAAGAGTCTGCTTGATTACCAGATTTTCTTTCTGCACTATCCATTTGCAGCACTTCGCAAAACACAGCCTCTCTGAGCACAACAGAAATGTAAGCAAAAAGCTTCTGCCTCATGAAGCAATAAAGTATGTCATATTATTCCCTGGTTCAGAAGCCAGGTACCAAGCCTGTGATTTTCCTGGAACTTGATGATGATTTCTAGCAGGATACAAGGACTGAGGAAAGACAGAACTTTCTTTAGATTGCCTAACAGCACAGGACAGACCCTTCTGCGCTCAGGAAACTGGAATTAGAGGAAGTAAGGGCAGGTAAGGTTGGATCTGGAAAAGTCAAGACAGAAGAAAGCAGCAAAGAAGATATTACATACATCCTATGAAAAATATGTCTTCATTTCTCTTGATCCTCAGGACACTCAGAGGTAGTAGATGGTGAGATAAGTTAGCATGCAGGGAAATTAGCAGGAGGTGGGATTGTACCAAAGAACATGTGGCCAAGACTAAACATTAGGAAAAAAACAACTGGGAAGAACACCTCCCAGACACACACTCAAGTCGGGGACTGTCTAATACTAAAAGATTCTCACTTCTGCCCATAGTGTGACACTACAAAGAGCTCAAAGTAGTCTTTAACAAGAACCCAATACAAAGCAGCAATTAAAGAAGTCTCAATACAGACAGTCTCTCAGAAACCATCAGAAATACTGGAAGACACTGATGAATGCTCCTAATAGTCGTATGTCTAGATCTCCTTCCAAGAGCTACTTTGAGACAGAAAAGCAGAATTCAGATCTTGTAACTTCAGTACTATCAGCACCTTGCTTCACTAAGCAATTTAATGTTGGTCCTCCTATAGTCAAACAACTAAAATGTGCTCTGGATTTCTAGACAAAGATCCTCATTTGTCTAACTGCCAATGTTTTCTGCTATATTTTCATAACAGATGCAGCGTCTTATGATGGGAAACTCTCCCAGTTTTTACAGGAAATTATCTCTCTCCAATACTGACAACCGAAAAGAAGTGGTTGCCACCTTTCCGCTTTCATTTCTTGATCCCATGTTAAGGCAGCAAGGACACCAAGGGAAACACTTCCAGCCCTATCATATACCATACGTATGCATCTGTAAGAGTCCCCAGTGAGCCTGGACAAGGGATTTACCTCAGTTAACATCTAATTCTCGCATATAATTGGAGTAGTTCAGTCACCCAGCTTATGAGTGAGATGGTCAGAAGCCAGGTCATAACAGGCCATTTTCTGCTATTCCAGCTATAGCTTAACTGTGCATGAAGTTATGACCTTAGAAACATAATTAGTTTTTAGGACATTCCTAATATTGTTTCTTGACAGCTAATAAAGGAATGGAGTCCTGATTCAGAGCTTCATGACATGAACGAGAGATAATAAACACACAAAACAAATGCTTTATGAACTCGGAAAAGAACAGAATTGTCCTTATCTCCCTTTATGCAATCCATACCCATCAAAAAAACCCCAAACCCAAACCAGCTCTTGCAACATGTCCTGATTTCACCTTCCTCCTTTGTTTTGCCACAAAGATCCCACAGCCTCACACTCAATATAAAGAAAATGTCCAACATTGAAAAACTGCTAGCAATGAATGCAGGTGGTGTTCTTTACTCTAAAAAGACTGTGCCTCATAATAGTAAAGGCTTCCTGGAAGGACCACCAACCTAAGCACTGATGAAAAAGTTGTTGTCCCTTCACACCTCTTTTCAGTGAAGAACTGATCTCTTCAAAATATTTAATAAAATTTTCTTCAAACAATACTGATGTCTTGGATAGCAAGCCATAGCATCTGCATAACTTTGGAAAGGTTCAAACTGGGCCAATTATCACCATGCTACAAAATACAAGATGGGTTATCTAGAACAACACCAACAGATCCTCACAAATACAAGAGTTCTTAACCCTTTCTTCTTGGTATGCAGCCCAAATGCTAACTCAGAAAGGAGCACTCCCTTAGAAGCAGAACAGAAGCCACTTCCCTTTCCTCCTAACTCATAAATCCAATGCACTCCTCCAGAGACAAAGCTTCGGAGCTTACTACTCTCTATTTCTTACATGAAAACATGTAACAAAGCTCCCTCTGTCTTTCTGATGGATGTGACTGCTTTCTGAAGTTTATTCTGAACATCACAGCTATCAACATTTGACTGCAATATAAGTATTAGACAGATGTAATCCACTTAGAAGATTCCTGCAAAAATACACAAAAAAACTGGGTAATGCATTTAAGAAAGAACAGACAAAGTGCAGCAATTTTATCAAATGACAGAGCAGCAGGTCACTCAGAAGTAGATTTTACTGCAAATAGATATCATTCTCAATACTACTGTTTACATTCCATTTATAAGGCTGGATTACTTCTGCATCTGTTTTATCCTGCAGAAGCTCTCTCTTTGCTGTGTGTGAGAAAAAAAAAAACCAACAAAAAAAGCCCAACAAACAAAAAACAACAAAACCACAACAAACCACCAACCACCACTACCACAAAACCCAACAACTTCTGGAATCCTTCTAGGTAAAGTTAAGAATCTGAAATCCCCGAAAGCTAAGCAAAACCTTTCTCCACATCAAAAGGTTTCAGCTTAACATTTCATTTTTAATTTGATAATTTTATTGTCTTTACAACTGCAGAATTTTCCTCCATGGAACTTACAAATGAATACAGTATCCTAAGATTTCTGACTAGTGAATAAGCTAGGCAACATCAGTACAATTCATAGACTTTACCTAGACCCTGTCATTTATAGACATTTCTTTATTCAAAATAATGGTTGCTGTGCAGCTCATTTTCAATTTTAGATGCAAGCTAGAGGACAAGGAGTCCAGAAAAAACTGCCTTTGGGGTTAACTACATTACCCTTTTCAGCTGTATAACTTTCCTAGGCAGCAAACTGCTTAAGTCATAACTAATTACACACAAAAAACCCACAAGGTGCTGAGTACACTCTCCTTCCCTATGTTATCTTTTTCACCCAGCTCTTCATGAACTTTATCTTGCCCCAGTATACCCTGAAGGAAGTAGCCGTGCATCTTCCATCACCTGTCTTGGCATTGTGACAAATTATAAACTCAAATGCCTTGTGTATCCAAGGATAGATTAAGCACATACGGATAGGGAATGTCTGACTGCACTGATTATCTATGTGAATAACATTGCATCCCTTTATTACAGGCTATTTTGTATTTGGCTTATGTGGCAAAGTTTTGGTAGCTGTGGACTATAGGGGTGGCTTCTGTGAGAAGAAGCCAGAAGCTTCCCCTTTGTCCAACAGCCAATGCCAGTCAGTTCCAAAAAGGACCTGAAGTTGGCCAAGTCAGAGTGCATCAGTGACAGTGGCAGCACCTTTGTGATAACATATTTAAAATGGCGTAAAAACTGCTATGCAAAAGCAGTTGAGAGGAAAATGAGAGAAAAAAACTCTGCAGACACCAAGATCAGTGAAAAAGGAGGGCAAGGAGGTGCTCCAGGCACCAGAGCAGAGATTCCCTAAAGCCTGTGCTGAAGGTCATGGTGTGCCAGGCTGTCCCCTTGCAGACCATGTTGATTAACAGTGGAGAAGATATCCACCTGCAGCCCATGGAGGACCCCACATCAGAGCAGGTGGATGTGTTCCAAAAGGTTGCAATCCCATGGACAGCCTGTGGTGGAGCAGGTTTCTGGAGCACCTGTGGTCCTGCAGAAAGATACCCACACTGGGGCAGGTCTTCTGGCAGGACCTTCTAGACCGACAGGGAACCCACACTAGAGCAGACCGTTCCTGAATGGCCGCATCCCATGGAAAGGTCCTATGTTGGAGCAATTTGTGAAGAACTGCAGCCCATGGGAAGAATTCATACTGGAGAAGCGTCTCTCTTGGGATGGACCTATACTGGAGTAGGAGAACAGTGTGAAGAGGAAGGAGCACACATAATGAACTGACCACAATCTTCACTCCCCATTTGCCTGTGCCACTGCTGGGGGAGGGTGAAGAGAAGTCTGGAGTGAAGGTGTGCATGGGAGGAAGAGAGGGTTTGGGGGAAGATGGTTTAAGGCTTATTTATATTTCTCATTATCCCATGCTGATTTTGATTTGCAATGAATTAAATTCCCCAAGCTGAGTCTGTTATGCTTGTGACCATAATTATTGATCTCCCTGTCTTTATCTCAATTAATAAGCATCTGTCTTATTTTCTATCCCCTGTCCAGATGAAGAGGAGCATTAAAGCAGCTTGGTGGGCACCTCATGTCCAGCTGAAGTTAAGTCATCACAGCATGATAACCTTCTTTCTCCACATGATTTCACTTTAGCTTCTACAGTTGCTAATTTGTTATGTTCTGTGCAAAGGAACTGTACTCAGAAATCTTCTTCATGTCTCCTAATTCAGTAACAGGCTGCAGAAGTAACCAGCTCACTTTTCTTTCTAATGGATTTCTCAGTGTTTCCTTACTATAGTTGCCAATTCTCAACTTCTGATATTTTTTGCTTTGAATTAAGTACAGTATCTCATTTCCTGGTAGTCTTGCCCAGCTAGCTGTCACCTGTTCTCACCCTCNTATCAAATGACAGAGCAGCAGGTCACACAGAAGTAGATTTTACTGCAAATAGAAATCATTCTCAATACTACTCTTTACATTCCATTTATAAGGCTGGATTACTTCTGCATCTGTTTTATCCTGCAGAAGCTCTCTCTTTGCTGTGTGTGAGAAAAAAAAAAACCAACAAAAAAAGCCCAACAAACAAAAAACAACAAAACCACAACAAACCACCAACCACCACTACCACAAAACCCAACAACTTCTGGAATCCTTCTAGGTAAAGTTAAGAATCTGAAATCCCCGAAAGCTAAGCAAAACCTTTCTCCACATCAAAAGGTTTCAGCTTAACATTTCATTTTTAATTTGATAATTTTATTGTCTTTACAACTGCAGAATTTTCCTCCATGGAACTTACAAATGAATACAGTATCCTAAGATTTCTGACTAGTGAATAAGCTAGGCAACATCAGTACAATTCATAGACTTTACCTAGACCCTGTCATTTATAGACATTTCTTTATTCAAAATAATGGTTGCTGTGCAGCTCATTTTCAATTTTAGATGCAAGCTAGAGGACAAGGAGTCCAGAAAAAACTGCCTTTGGGGTTAACTACATTACCCTTTTCAGCTGTATAACTTTCCTAGGCAGCAAACTGCTTAAGTCATAACTAATTACACACAAAAAACCCACAAGGTGCTGAGTACACTCTCCTTCCCTATGTTATCTTTTTCACCCAGCTCTTCATGAACTTTATCTTGCCCCAGTATACCCTGAAGGAAGTAGCCGTGCATCTTCCATCACCTGTCTTGGCATTGTGACAAATTATAAACTCAAATGCCTTGTGTATCCAAGGATAGATTAAGCACATACGGATAGGGAATGTCTGACTGCACTGATTATCTATGTGAATAACATTGCATCCCTTTATTACAGGCTATTTTGTATTTGGCTTATGTGGCAAAGTTTTGGTAGCTGTGGACTATAGGGGTGGCTTCTGTGAGAAGAAGCCAGAAGCTTCCCCTTTGTCCATCAGCTAATGCCAGTCAGTTCCAAAAAGGACCTGAAGTTGGCCAAGTCAGAGTGCATCAGTGACAGTGGCAGCACCTTTGTGATAACATATTTAAAATGGCGTAAAAACTGCTATGCAAAAGCAGTTGAGAGGAAAATGAGAGAAAAAAACTCTGCAGACACCAAGATCAGTGAAAAAGGAGGGCAAGGAGGTGCTCCAGGCACCAGAGCAGAGATTCCCTAAAGCCTGTGCTGAAGGTCATGGTGTGCCAGGCTGTCCCCTTGCAGACCATGTTGATTAACAGTGGAGAAGATATCCACCTGCAGCCCATGGAGGACCCCACATCAGAGCAGGTGGATGTGTTCCAAAAGGTTGCAATCCCATGGACAGCCTGTGGTGGAGCAGGTTTCTGGAGCACCTGTGGTCCTGCAGAAAGATACCCACACTGGGGCAGGTCTTCTGGCAGGACCTTCTAGACCGACAGGGAACCCACACTAGAGCAGACCGTTCCTGAATGGCCGCATCCCATGGAAAGGTCCTATGTTGGAGCAATTTGTGAAGAACTGCAGCCCATGGGAAGAATTCATACTGGAGAAGCGTCTCTCTTGGGATGGACCTATACTGGAGTAGGAGAACAGTGTGAAGAGGAAGGAGCACACATAATGAACTGACCACAATCTTCACTCCCCATTTGCCTGTGCCACTGCTGGGGGAGGGTGAAGAGAAGTCTGGAGTGAAGGTGTGCATGGGAGGAAGAGAGGGTTTGGGGGAAGATGGTTTAAGGCTTATTTATATTTCTCATTATCCCATGCTGATTTTGATTTGCAATGAATTAAATTCCCCAAGCTGAGTCTGTTATGCTTGTGACCATAATTATTGATCTCCCTGTCTTTATCTCAATTAATAAGCATCTGTCTTATTTTCTATCCCCTGTCCAGATGAAGAGGAGCATTAAAGCAGCTTGGTGGGCACCTCATGTCCAGCTGAAGTTAAGTCATCACAGCATGATAACCTTCTTTCTCCACATGATTTCACTTTAGCTTCTACAGTTGCTAATTTGTTATGTTCTGTGCAAAGGAACTGTACTCAGAAATCTTCTTCATGTCTCCTAATTCAGTAACAGGCTGCAGAAGTAACCAGCTCACTTTTCTTTCTAATGGATTTCTCAGTGTTTCCTTACTATAGTTGCCAATTCTCAACTTCTGATATTTTTTGCTTTGAATTAAGTACAGTATCTCATTTCCTGGTAGTCTTGCCCAGCTAGCTGTCACCTGTTCTCACCCTCTTCCTATCAGGAGTGCCCACAATCCCATCACACTCTTACCTTTCTCAAGAAAACAAGACTCAGCTCTCCCAAACACTCCTATTACCATAGCTCCTTCTGCTCCAACTGATACTCATGGTAACATCTGAAAGCAAAAGTAGCAACACAGATGCATGTCAGCCAGTACCTGTGGCATACTGACACAGCTCATTAGTCTTCAGTTGTTCATCTAGCAGCTTAACAGCAAAAATACCCATTTGAGTTCAAGCTCTATATTAGACACACAAAAACTCTGAAAAAGTGGGCAAGTTGCTGCAATTATACCCAGCCTATAAAGTCACTTTGAGTGACTAAAATCTCTGATGGAGACTGCTACTACCAATATCTTTGTACAACTGAACACATTACTACTTTTGCTTTTAATGAAGGCATATCTCTATCCAATTCAAAAGAGTGGCTCTCAGATTTACGCATAATGTATATACACAGATTTTTAAAAACCTATATAATCTGGTTTACTTTTAGGCAAAGACAAGATCTCATTCGGTAGTGTGTAGAACTGGAAGAGAAGTGTCTAAGTAGCTGGATCAGCCAGACTCAGTAGCAATTCATTAGCTGGTAGTTCTATATTGTAGACAGTCTCACAAAGGAACCTTGTAAAGTTTACAATGCATTCAGCATATACAAATCTAAGATGCAGTGAAGTCAGTTTTCTCCTCAGCAGTACCTCTTTTTATACCTTAAATAATACACTGAGGTAAATATAAGTCAAGGAATGTGACCAGTGCTAAACTGTAGATCTCTCTAAGAGATAAAGAAGTGGTTGTTTTAGCAACTGAGGTATATACAAGTTTGTGTGCCTCCCAGTCACCATTCTGATATACATGTGGTGTTTGTCTCTAGCAAATAAGCAACTGCAACTATGCAAAGCAGAAGAGTTAGAACCAAAGACACTGGGTTTACTACCAGTTGTAAGTGTTTCAAAAGTTCAATATTTCTTTGAAAGCATCAGTAATGCTAATAATTGTAATAACAGCAAGTGGGAAAATAGAGAATATTCAACAGGAATGTAAATGTATACTTAAAAGGTGCCATTTAGCTCAACAAAGTACTCTTATCACACCTTAAAATTTGCTCAGTCAGCAATAGCCTTTAAAAGGAAAAGTTTAATTGGGTTCGGAGGTAGCAAAAGCAGGGTGAAAGCCTGAAAGGCAGTGATCAGTACAGGAAGCTCCAGCATAACTTGTCACATAAGCTGAAAGAAGCACAAAATTTTTGAGCACATGAATCAAGAAAAAAGACCAGCGGGACAAGAAGGTTGAAGTGCTCGAAAAAGGTACGACATGGGTCCCCAAGACAGCTGGAAAGCTCTTTTCAATACCAAACATAACTGTTAGGAACTCTGAACTTCAGACAGTTGTGACTTGGTGCTCTACATAAAGATCAAGGAGGAGTATTGGTAAGCAGCGATTTTCCAGGAGCACTGTATCTATAACCAAAGAACAAAGGGATTTATCAAGCTAAAATATTCATATCAATGACTTACCCTGTTTCTCAGAACAGGATAAACAAAATAAGCAATTCAAAGTCATTTTCATGCCTGAGAAGATCATCTTCGCTACTTTAGATACACTGATTAAGTTAGTATAGCGTAAACTTCCAGCACAGACAAACCCTAAGTAATATCTACAAAGATGCTGGATAATATCAAAGCATGTCAGCACACATATTAAAATGTACTTAAGTATTTCATCTATTGCTGTGTACAGATATCATAAAATCTTTAGTGGTGTGGTTATTCTAGGCCCTCTATCTACACAATAAACCTTAGCCAGCATTTTTTTCTACAAATTGTGTAAGTTCAAGATCTTCAGAAAATCAAAATTAAAAATAGTCCCATAGGCAATAATTTTGGTATCTCTTTGCTGGACAGTCTGCCTTAATGTGAAAAAACATAGAGATATAAAAGGCCTCCAAAGCTAAACATGGTGCCTTGAAAACAAAGCTCTAATACAGCTTTGTACAATGACAGAATGATTTGCTATGTCTTGGCTTCTAATGCAGACTATTAAATTCTTCAGTATTCCTCTTTTTGTCACTTTAGAAGTTGAGGGGGGAAAAGAAGCAAAAGGGTAAAACAGCAGAAAGGGAAGAAACACAAAGGTAAGAAAGAACTAAACTACTACAAGTGTCTGTCTCTTTGGGACATTAGTCCTAGATAGAAAATGCAGTTCTTTGCTTCAAAATGCTGTAAGGCCACTTGTGCCCCACTTAACTAGAGTCAGGAATTCCAGAAAATTTTGGTACCTAGCCTTACTAATTGCTTTGCTACACAGCCTCCACGCAGTTGCTTAACCAGAGATACAGATGAAAACAAGTCTATAACAATATGGGTGACTTGTTTACTTTGAGAATTCTCTTTTATGACACAGATGTTTCACAAGTGATCCTCAAATCAGCAGAGAATGAGAGGCAGAACTGATGAAAACCAGTTTTCATGGATTGGTATTCTGTAATTTTATGTTCTTTCCCTGAGATCATCCTTCAAATCATTACAACTCCCACTCCCTGCAATTCCTTTGGTTTCTCTAGTCCTTGATACCCTCCATTCCCTTCCTGTGCCTCAGGAAGAGAGATCATATACTGCAGCCATTTGGAAGCAAAGCACACTGGCTAACTGCCTAGTCTACTTACTTTATAGAACATTAAGCCAAACAGCATCAGCTCCATTCAGAGTTTTCAGGGGGCAGACTAATTTACCTGCTACTTCACTGTGGATTTCTTATAATTCATTTTAAGAATGAAAAACTCTCCCTCAACTCAGGAGCTATTTACACAGAAACAGGACTGGCAAGATAGCTTTACAGAGAATGTCAACTTCACATTTACACAGGAAGGTGACCTGAAGGGGTCATTCACAACAGTTTTCTGCTCCTTGCCTACTTTCTTCTATGCTCATATTTTATGTTACTGATTGAATTATTGTTTGTACCATTTTTTCCCTAAAAATGCTATAGAAGATTTATGCTTTAGTAGACTTATCACATCATAAGTGTTGGTTAGTTAGAGAGTAACAGAAAAAGCTGAAAATACATCAGTCAATATCCTATTGCTTTCTTTATCTGTACATATTTCACTCATATACTTTAAAAGCTTGAGAAAAGTGCTCCCATTACTGAAAAACATATCTGTTAATTCATTTATCTGGCACCTTCTGAGAAAGTATATCAAGTATGACAGCAAAGACAGGACAACACCTCCATCACCTCTAAAGACTGAAAAAAAAAGTCAAGTGAATATTTTTGTCTGTCAGAAGAAAACAAACTGCCTGTACATAAACCAGTAAGCAAATAAATTAAGAAGAAGGGTTGAAGAGGGGCAGAAATTTAGTTCTGCTTTCAGCTCTTCTTCAAACAGCTATTGATGCTTTATCCAAAAGCACTTATATACCAAATACCATGGCAAAATGTATTTTGGTTAAAAAACCAACCTTCACAAGACAGGTGACACTGGTATGCCTATGCAAACTGAGTTTTCACCATGACTTATGACCACCTTCAACTAAACCAGTCCCAAATTAGTTACTTGTCTATTTACAGTGCCTGAAGCAGGCATCCCCACACCAAGGATAACACATCCACCACAATGTCATCCAGAGTTAACCAGGTTGAGAGGTACATCTTGAGGTCACTTAACCCAATCCCCCACCTCAGACCAGGTCAATTTAAAGCAGGCTGCCCAGTGCCTTGTCTGGCTAAATTCTGAATATCTCAAAAGTTGTAAATTCCATGCCTCCAGTTTCTGTGCTTGATCACCTTCATTGCAAAAAAAATTCTTCCTAATTTCTTGCATGTGTTGTAGCCTAAGTCCTCTTCCCAGACTCCTGCCTTACCAGTGTGCATGGAGTTTAGCTCTAGTTTTTCTGCATCCTCTCATGAGTGCAGCATAGACAGCACTGAGACCTTTCCTGAGTCAGGTCTTCACCAGGCTGTGCAATCCTACTTCCCTTCACATGTGCTCATAGGTCACATGTTCCTGCACCTACATGGTCTTGCTGTCCTCAAGGGAGCTCACTCCACTAAGCCAATATCCCCATATCCAGCAGAACTGCTACCCACCCAAAACTTTGCAATTGCCTATGTCGAATGCCACAAGGTTCCCAGTTCTCCAGCCTGCTAGGATCCCTCTGAATATCACACCTGCCTCCCAGCATACTGACTGGTCCCCACAGCACCGAATAATTTGTGAAATAGCTGGCAGACCCACCAGAGAGATAGGTTGTTCAACAAGAAGAGGGTCTATTTTCAAGTTTGTACGGTGGCACCATCCTAGTCACTGTTGTCATACCATTTTTACCACATTTACCACTTTCATAGTGATGTGCAGGCATATTAGTCAGTTAGAAAAACTGCAGAAATGTTAGGAAAACTTAGACAGCTTAGCTTACTGAAATATGCACTGTCTGCTAGTAAAGGCCTTGAAGACCCTGGATGTTGATAAGACAGAAACTCATTCACAGACATTCATTGATAAGGAAGAAGCACAACAGTAGAAAGCTGACTGCAGCTCAACCAGGAGACTGCACCTGCACACAGATTGAACTCAGGGACAGTTCATGAGGAAGATGAAGACTACTTCAGCCCTGAGCCCCAGACCACAACACCGCGCCTGCACAAGTATAGAAGCAGCTTCTAGAATCTAATTATAATAAGAAGCGGGGAAAGGTCATGAATATGTAATAGGCGCTTATGAATAGGCATGTCTTCACACTATAACTATCTGCTTGTTAGACTGTTCAGTGTGTGAGTTAGGGGGATTACCCCCTCACACCCACTGGCAAATAAACACATACCTGCTTTATAACCCTTAACAGAGTTATAGTTTGATTCCGCAAAACAATAGATCTTCCCTAATCCCTTAGGTTCACTATGCCCATTTTTTTAAAAGGAGCCAAAATGCCACAATGCAACAATTCCTTCATTATTTTTCTCATTGTCTAAATTCTTCATTAGTAGTACTTTTTGTACCTCACTGCAAAAAAGTAAGATCAGTAACATTCATGTTCCATCCCTTCCTTACTTCCTTGTGTCCCTCCCTCCCCCACAGAAAAAAAAAAAAAGAATACCCATTTCCATTTTTCCACACTGGGAGCTAACCAGTATATTATGAATTTACAGACTGGCTAACTGAATTGGCAATCATTAATGAAATTTCTGTATGAAGTGTGTTGTATCTTGGTTCCCTGCCCTTGCTGCAGTCCTTTGATATCTGTAGGCTTTCTTATTCCCCTGGCAAAAGCCATCCTTTCCTCCTTCCCTTTTCGGACCTATTTGCGCTAACAGGTCTGCAAACTAGCTTTTCAAATTATGCTATTCAAGAACATATTGAAAAGTGTCTCCTGAAAACTCCAGTGCAGGTTTCAGAATGTAACTGACTGAACCACCAAACTCCAGGGCATTCCAGACAACCAAATTTTCCCACCCCTAGACTATTTTAGAATTAGGAGGATCAAAATAAATCTGTTTAACATTTCATTAATCCAAAACTGTAGCAGATTATTGGTTTAAACAAGGGTTTATAGAGACACGTAAGGCTTACCATCATGGATGACCAACCAAAACATTATGCCTTCAACAAGTGAGAGACTCCATGGGCACAAGAGACTGACAACATTTTAAAAATAAAATTAATTTTATCTACTTATTAAGTATATCTTGACCTCTACTTGAAGTATGCCTCTGTAATGTGTACCAGTTTGCTCCTTTACTTGTTTGCTCCTTTACTTCTTTACAAGTCACAGATTACTTAAATTTGAACACACTCCTCATACCAGTAAAGCCTTTACTCCTTAGCCTCCAAAAATTAAAATGAATTTCTGAAACTGCTCAGAAGTCTATACTGTATCCAACCTCTGAAATTACCTCCAAAACCAGTTCTCAGATCACACCATAAACACTTCATGTAATCTTGCTCAAAACCACACACAAACTACAAGGACCATAGATGCCAAGGTTTC
Organism: Piaya cayana; assembly: GCA_013389865.1. Taxonomy (NCBI): domain Eukaryota; kingdom Metazoa; phylum Chordata; class Aves; order Cuculiformes; family Coccyzidae; genus Piaya; species Piaya cayana. The sequence goes on along the minus strand of WAAB01003107.1, from coordinate 10,927 downwards.
TGAGCCAAAGGGCTCAATAACCTACTACTAAATCTGCACAAAAATTCTTTCCAAAAGCTGCTGCTTATTGTTGCTTGGCTTGCTGTCATACCAGCTTACAAACAAGAAAAAAGTGATGCCATGCAAAGGATCTATACAGAAAGCCTGCACAAATTAAAAATAGGCATATAAATTCATTTCCAAGGGGAATAAAAGTAACTTTTAAATGTCACCCTGTAGGCGAGGAAAAAAAATCCCCACAATTCAGATCCTGCAGACATTTGCACATTCTTTTAGTGACAGCAAAAGCACCTACATGCCTAAACCCCGTAACTTCACAGAGCAAGAACGCAAGGAGATAGTCATTGTATATCCTGATGTTTTCACTTTAGAACCTGAACACATGCCAGCACAAAGCCACAAAAGATAAAGAGGGGATAACTTTTCAGCTGTGCTGAAAAAACATTCAACAAATGTTTTCAAACTGTACATTGCAGTTTCGTGATGCAGGTTCACTCATATACCATTTATGCTGTTCCATGGATCCTCCAACAGACACAACTGCTCTACACACAGTTAGCATTACTAGCCTTACTTTGTTACTTAATAGTTACTCCACAGGCTCCTATACAAATAGAAGTCAAGCAAACAAATACTGTGTATGGCTTTTAGCAATTTATAAACTATTTAAAGGTAGTCTTACTAACTGGCATTTTTCCAGGTGTGCAGATTATGTATGATTTTAATAAGATTCACTGAATTCATATTTTACTCCTTAATAAACAGTCTGGCAGAAAATACATAATATAAGTAACAACCTTCCTCCTGCCCTTCTTCCCAAAAAAATGTGCCCTGGAGCACAAATCAGAAGCATTAGGGGGAAAAGGTGCAATTCCCTTATTCATAAGGGATACTGAAAACAATCATAAACACCCTTTAACAGTCTAATGACATTCTTTTTTGATGCCAGGTGCATGCCTAGTTGTGTATGTTATACAAAAGAACAAAAATTCACTGAAATATTTAAGTAAGCTTACCTGATGTTTTGGGCTTATATTTTGGTTGATGTTTTTTGGTTTTTGGTTTGGTTTATTTTTTTCCCAATTGAAGTGATGTGGTATGGCTCCTTTTAACATTCACATGTAGAACAGTTTGCATTGAAAGAGACCTTAAAGATTACCTAGTTCCAACACCCCTGCCATAGGCAGAGACACCTCCCACCAGATCATGTTGCTCAAAACCTCATCCAGGCAGATCTTGAACACCTCCAAGGATGCGGCATCCATGACTTTTCTGGGAAACCTGTCCTAGTGCCTCACCATTCTCATAGGAAAAGATTTCTTCCTAATCCAAATGTCCACTTTCAGCTTAAAACCACTACCCCTCATCCTATCACTGCACTCCCTGATAAAGAGCTCCTCACTCACTTTCCTATAGACCCCCTCTCTTAGGCCCTCCTCTGGACTCACTCCAACAGATCCATGTCCTTCCCATGCTGAGGACTCCAGAACAGAACACAGTACTTCAGGTGAAGTATCACAAGACCAGAATGGCAGAATCACCTCCATCAACCTGCTGGTTTAGCGACAACAGATGCAGCCCAGGATACAGTTGGCTTTGTGGGCTGCCAAGTGCACACTGCCAGCTCGTGTTGAGCTTCTCATCCACCAGCACCCTGGAGTCTTTCTCTTTGGGGCTGCTCTCAATCCACACTCTGTCCAGACTGTAATTGTGCTTGGGATTGCCCTAACACAGGCACAGGACCTTGCACTTGGCCTTGCAGAACTTCCATGAGGTTAGCACAGGCCACCTCTCAAGCCTGTCAAGGTTCCTCTGGATAGCATCCCTCCAGTTTGTAAACCATGTCACACAGTTTGGTGTCATCAACAGACTCACTGTGGGTTCCCTCAATCCCACTATGATTCTTTGCAACAAAAATGTTAAACAGTCCCAATACCGAACCCTAAGGAATGCCACTCATCACTGGTCTCCACTTGGATATTAAGACATTTACCACAACTATTTAGGTGCAATCAGCCAGCCAATTCCTTATCCACCAATTAGTCCATCTGTCAAATCCATATCTCACCGATTTATTGACCAGAATGTCATGTGGGACAGAGTCAAATGCTCTGCACAGGTCCAGGTAGATGATGATGTTTACTCTTCCCCAATCCACCAATGCTGTAGCCCTGTTGTAGAAGGCCACAAAATTTGTCAGGCACAATTTACCCTCAGTGAAACCATGCTGGTTGTCATGAATTACTTCCTTATTTTCCATATGCATCACAGAGTTTCCAGGAGAATCTGCTCCATGATCTTGCCAGGTACTTACTAACTTTTTTGAAAATGGGGAGTTGTTTCCCCTTTTCCAGTCAACAAGCACTTCACTGGACTGCCACAACTTTTCAGATATGATGAATAAAGGCTTAGCAACTTCATCTGCCAATTCCCTTGGGACCTGCAGATGCATCTTATCAGCTTGCATGGACTTATGCACCTTCAGGTTCCTTAGGTGGTCTCAAACCTGATCCTTTCTTAGAATAAGTAGTTCTTCCATCTCTCACTCCTCATCTTTTCCTTCTGTAACTTCAGCAGTGTGGCTTAAGCTCTTACCAGTGAAGACTGAGGTAAAAAAGTTATTAAGTACATCAGCCTTCTCCATATCCTGAGCAGATAGGTCTCCTATTTCTTTCTATAGAGGGCCTATGATCTTTTTACCACTGATAGACCTATAGAAATNTAGCAATTTATAAACTATTTAAAGGTAGTCTTACTAACTGGCATTTTTCCAGGTGTGCAGATTATGTATGATTTTAATAAGATTCACTGAATTCATATTTTACTCCTTAATAAACAGTCTGGCAGAAAATACATAATATAAGTAACAACCTTCCTCCTGCCCTTCTTCCCAAAAAAATGTGCCCTGGAGCACAAATCAGAAGCATTAGGGGGAAAAGGTGCAATTCCCTTATTCATAAGGGATACTGAAAACAATCATAAACACCCTTTAACAGTCTAATGACATTCTTTTTTGATGCCAGGTGCATGCCTAGTTGTGTATGTTATACAAAAGAACAAAAATTCACTGAAATATTTAAGTAAGCTTACCTGATGTTTTGGGCTTATATTTTGGTTGATGTTTTTTGGTTTTTGGTTTGGTTTATTTTTTTCCCAATTGAAGTGATGTGGTATGGCTCCTTTTAACATTCACATGTAGAACAGTTTGCATTGAAAGAGACCTTAAAGATTACCTAGTTCCAACACCCCTGCCATAGGCAGAGACACCTCCCACCAGATCATGTTGCTCAAAACCTCATCCAGGCAGATCTTGAACACCTCCAAGGATGCGGCATCCATGACTTTTCTGGGAAACCTGTCCTAGTGCCTCACCATTCTCATAGGAAAAGATTTCTTCCTAATCCAAATGTCCACTTTCAGCTTAAAACCACTACCCCTCATCCTATCACTGCACTCCCTGATAAAGAGCTCCTCACTCACTTTCCTATAGACCCCCTCTCTTAGGCCCTCCTCTGGACTCACTCCAACAGATCCATGTCCTTCCCATGCTGAGGACTCCAGAACAGAACACAGTACTTCAGGTGAAGTATCACAAGACCAGAATGGCAGAATCACCTCCATCAACCTGCTGGTTTAGCGACAACAGATGCAGCCCAGGATACAGTTGGCTTTGTGGGCTGCCAAGTGCACACTGCCAGCTCGTGTTGAGCTTCTCATCCACCAGCACCCTGGAGTCTTTCTCTTTGGGGCTGCTCTCAATCCACACTCTGTCCAGACTGTAATTGTGCTTGGGATTGCCCTAACACAGGCACAGGACCTTGCACTTGGCCTTGCAGAACTTCCATGAGGTTAGCACAGGCCACCTCTCAAGCCTGTCAAGGTTCCTCTGGATAGCATCCCTCCAGTTTGTAAACCATGTCACACAGTTTGGTGTCATCAACAGACTCACTGTGGGTTCCCTCAATCCCACTATGATTCTTTGCAACAAAAATGTTAAACAGTCCCAATACCGAACCCTAAGGAATGCCACTCATCACTGGTCTCCACTTGGATATTAAGACATTTACCACAACTATTTAGGTGCAATCAGCCAGCCAATTCCTTATCCACCAATTAGTCCATCTGTCAAATCCATATCTCACCGATTTATTGACCAGAATGTCATGTGGGACAGAGTCAAATGCTCTGCACAGGTCCAGGTAGATGATGATGTTTACTCTTCCCCAATCCACCAATGCTGTAGCCCTGTTGTAGAAGGCCACAAAATTTGTCAGGCACAATTTACCCTCAGTGAAACCATGCTGGTTGTCATGAATTACTTCCTTATTTTCCATATGCATCACAGAGTTTCCAGGAGAATCTGCTCCATGATCTTGCCAGGTACTTACTAACTTTTTTGAAAATGGGAGTTGTTTCCCCTTTTCCAGTCAACAAGCACTTCACTGGACTGCCACAACTTTTCAGATATGATGAATAAAGGCTTAGCAACTTCATCTGCCAATTCCCTTGGGACCTGCAGATGCATCTTATCAGCTTGCATGGACTTATGCACCTTCAGGTTCCTTAGGTGGTCTCAAACCTGATCCTTTCTTAGAATAAGTAGTTCTTCCATCTCTCACTCCTCATCTTTTCCTTCTGTAACTTCAGCAGTGTGGCTTAAGCTCTTACCAGTGAAGACTGAGGTAAAAAAGTTATTAAGTACATCAGCCTTCTCCATATCCTGAGCAGATAGGTCTCCTATTTCTTTCTATAGAGGGCCTATGATCTTTTTACCACTGATAGACCTATAGAAATTTTTCTTGTTGTCTTTGACTTCCTTGGCCAGATTTAATTCTGTTTGGGCTTTAGCTTTCCTAATCTGATTCCTTTCTGCTTGGCCAACTTCTCTGTATTCCTCCCAGGCTATCTACCCTTGCTTCCACTCGGCATAGGTTTCCTTTTTGAGTTTAACTTTGTCCAGGAGTTCATTGTCTATCCACGCACATCTCCTGGTGGTTTTGGATGACCTCCTCTTTGTTGGGATGCACCGCTCCTGAACTTGGAGAAAGTGATCCTTGAACATTTGCCAGCTTTCTTGTGAAACCCTGCCTTCCAGAGCTTTATTGATGGTACCCTACTGAGCAGACCCCTGAAGAGGCCAAAGTCTGCTCTCCTGAAGTCCAAGGAAGTGAGTTTGCTGTGTGCCTATAAGACTACCATGTCCCACTTGTGACTGTCCAAGAAGCTGGTGATCAAGTCCAAATTCTTAGAGTTGTGAGCTCTGAAATAATACCATGTTTTATTGAAGGCCCATGTCCACGAAACTACATAAGCTGCTGGACAATGCATCAAGCAACATAAATTACCTGTGTGGATGCTGAACCCCAGTGACTACAAGAAAAACTGGAGAAATGTCTTGACACATTTTACCACCAACAGACTGATCATAGATGTTACTTTTTAATATGTCACAGCTGCAAAGAGCTTGCATAAGAAGAAAGATGCAGGGGCTCGACCTAAATACAATACCAGTAAGAATGATAACAACAACCTAGGAGCTTAGAATTGAGATGTCAGGTTCTCCACTGAGAAAGATTTAGGGAAGACTGTTTTAAGAAGGAGCATGTGTGTGCATTTGAAAAACTCAGAAAATTTTTTTTTAAAAAGTGGTACATTGTGCTTGATTAAAATACTTCTGAAAATACCTACGACTTACTATCTAAAAAACGACTTTTGGCATCTTTCCCTAAGTAAAGTAAAACAGGTTTTTTTTGCTTTACATTGCACATCAAGTACCTTCCAGGAAGAACCTTTACTTTAAGCCACTGAAGCACAAACCCAAAAGCAATTCTCTCATTAATGGAGAATCTTTTCTTCATTCAGGAAATTCTATCAACCAAGAATTTACTATTCTTCACATACACAAAGAAGAAAAAACTAGTTTAGAACAAATGTAGAAGAATGCATCCAGGTGTTGGAAAAAACCCTCAGCATCAAAAAAACCCCAAAACCTAACCCATAACAAAACAAACAAAACTCAGAAAAACAAAGGTGGGAGAAGACAGCATGATCATATTAAAATATTTGTGCAAAAGGCGCTCCCACTTCATAAGATGCTCTCTGACATTTTTGTATTCAACCTTCTTGTCATCCCTCTCACATCTTGCACCACATTAACAGGGACAACTCTTACAATTAGATGCCAACTCCATATGAACTTCTGGCATGATGCAGATGCCATATGAGAGACCACTTAAGATATCTGAGGTGCAGGGATCAAGAACAAAAGCTGAAAACACTATTGATTGAAAAAGACTTGGAGCCTGTCTTTCTCAGGGGTGGGTGGGGAGGAGGAATAACGTAATTGTGCTTATTAATATCCTTCAAAGAAATGCCTCATTTCAGCCTCTTTGTGACAAGGCAAACATACATCCCAAACTATGTGGAGATGAGTGTTGGCTTTTCACTCTTTAAACCCATCTGAAAGCATAGGTGAAGCAGTGAGAGTACAAAGCAGAGAGAGTACAAAATCCTTGCTGCCTAACTTTTTTTCTGTAGTAATTTAATCTTGGAAAGAAACAGCTCAAGGCTTAGCTAGCATGTGAAATGTGTCTGGGATAACAACTTCATATGGAGACAAAAATGTAAGCATTACAGCATTGTGATTAAATACTGAAAAATCATGCAAATATAAGAGGGAACTGTTAGGATATGAACCAAGGTAACATATGTTTGTTGTCTACCTGTAATTTTTCATTAAATTCCTTTTCTTTGAATGGCATATGGAATCATCAATTATCTGTTATCAGTTACTTTAAATATGATGAGACCATCAGTTTCAAAACCAGACAGACTCTAACCAAGACCTGTACAACACATCAGACCTAAAGTGCTTTTCATCTGCAAAATGCATGCAGTTTTTACTATTGACTGTGGAGTGACATGAGCAGAAGTATCAACACATATTCACACCTAACAATTCCCTTCTTAGTGAAAACTATTCCCTCCACCATGTCCCTGGCAATTAACAACTTTTAGCCAAGGTAGTAGCTAACGAGTTTATAAACCAAATCATTTGCCAGCTGCCTTGCAGCTACGTGTTATGTTTTTCTCTGTAGCTGCTCAAACTCACATTCCTTTGGACAGCTAACAGTTCATTTCCAGTAGGATTATCCAGTTCAAATCAGCAGATACAGACAATAATCACTACCTTGATGGATTAGACCATAAGTATGGTCTAGATTACTTCATAAGCAGATGTTGCAAATCAGAGCATGTATTTCAAAATTAAATGCTTATCTTTGGTCTTTTTCCTATTATTACACTGAATTTTGTACTGTTGAGACAATTTGGAATTTTTCATACCTATGCTCCTGCATATTTTACATTTGAAATATACTGGTATAAGCAGTGATAAAGTTCTTAGTACTGCAAGTACTACAGTTAAAAGATTTGCATATTAATTTTATCAGCTTTCCTTAAACTAAATTTATCTCAGTGTTGCACTATCTTTAAATGCTTAAGCCAGGAGTGGGAAATACTAGCATCCTCCAGCACTCACATGAGGTGGTTGGTGTTGGCATCTAGAAAGCACACCTCTTTATAGAGTACGTTTATGGTATAGAACAACGTGGGCCTTGAATTATCATTTCTAGTTCATATAAGCACTACATATTAATTTACCAAAGAAAGTAAAAGTGAAATAAAAAAACAAAGTGATGGAGTAGTCACAGAGAATGATTTTAAATTAATGTACATTATTGGAAAACAATTGTTAACGAAGTACACTTGCATTTATTTCCCAAAACAGTTGTACATTTATTTGATTAATTTCTGTTATAACTAACTCCTTGAAATAAGCATTCAGTGTATGTTTGCTGGTATTAATTCCATGATTACTGGAATCTGTTAAGAGTAAACATTTTCTGTAAAACGCAAAACCTTCTATCTTCCTTTGTAATTAAAAACTAGCAAACCCCACACACCATTATAATAAATAACTCTGAGATGCTCAAGTTAATTACAATCTACTGTCCAAGATGGACTACTTCTACCCAACAAACATGCGCAGCATGCATGGTAACAGGTTTACAGTATTGTGGTATTTCTTACCAAGATGCACCTCCAAGCTACTTTGATTACAAACATCACACTTTAACCAAGTTCAAACAAAGGAGCTGCAATGCTAGTTTCTGGTTTGGGATATTATTGTTTGTTTGATTGATTTGTCTATCAAAATCAATCAAAATCCTTGAAAACCATTCACATACAGAATGTGTTTCACTTGCTCTTACTAAGAAGGCATCTTTCCATATTGCTTTATTTTACACGAAGGCACCACCATTACATAAAACAGAAAACTTTTGTCTATCTCCAGGCATGACAGAATTAAGTGTGACACTCACTGTAAAGAAACAGCAACTGCTTTCCAGACTGAGAACAAGACTACACATACCTTTCATAGGTGGTTCAACTATATGCAACTTCTATGGGGACAAAAGCTTACATGTGGCGATACAAACATACAAGAAGTTCTAGTACTTCTATAAAAACTTCTTAGTACATACAGCATGAGGTAGAAACACTGTGAATTTGAACAGCTTTCTACTGCACTTAATTGACATACTAGTACTGTCTTTACGAGTCCATCCCCTGACATTCCAGAGTTACGAATGTATTTGAAAACTGGCACTGATCCTTTAATCGGAAGTTTTAGTGTCTCCGCACTGAAAGACTCAGAAGATGCCTAGTTATCTGCTTAGACAACTTAGCCTCATATGTGCATAAGAGACCATAATTTTAAAGTTATTTTCACTAAACACTTTGCAACATAAGGAGGGTAAGCGATATTAATTAAAATTTGTACAGTTTACCAGACAACACCCAAAAGCTGATATGCAGAACAAAGATGTTTAAAAGAAGAGCTGTTTTCACTAGCTATGACCATCACAACAGTATGTTAAACATGCCATAATTTTCAAAAGTCATCTTTCCTTTCCAAATGCTGCAAAACCTGCAAGTGTTTAATACAGACCTTAAAATAAAATGTGAAGCTGAAAAGGTCTAATAATTTCTACAATGGACACACTTTTCTCTTCCTAGTTGACAACTTTGTCTCTAGATGAGCTTCTCTTTTTCACTCAGATATATGCACGCCAGCAGAGGCAAAGTATTTTATGAAAGGGGAAGTGCCTCTTAAAATCAGGATCAATCTCCCAAATGAAAAAAAGAATCAGCTCTTAGCTGCAGGATTTTCTAGTCTTTCACTAATCTGACAGCGGCTAATAGACACTTCCATTGATACACTTCTGTTGATAATATTGGGGAGAAAAACACAAAAGACACAACAACAGCAAAAAAGATACAACCATCACTGAACACTTCTATGCTGGGACGAAAGCAGTAAACATCCTCTCAACCTTGCTTGTAATTACTACAATAAAAACTACAGTAATTTCACTAACCCCCAGTGTTTGAAGACCAGATCACAAAAGTTTTTCATCAAAACTTAATGCATAAGTCCCAAGAATAAGAGACTGCTGCTTTCAAGAGCATGACTAAGAGGATGCTTTGCAAAACAAGGCAAGTTTGGCCCTGATGCAAGAGTTTGATGCATCATTTTTCCTCTGGTGGTAAATATTTGAATGAAACAGGTAGACTTTCACTAAGTCAGAATAACAGTATTTCCCTATGAAGAAAAAAGAAATAAATTTCTCATACCCAATACAGAAATCTCTTGGATCTGTATGTAAATTACGGCATGCTATCTCAAAAGTAGAAGATGAATCAGAGATTATGCTACATGAAAACATTTTATCTATTTTTCAGATTATGAATACTCAAATATTCACCTGCTGATGTGGCTTAAATATACTGTAAAAGTTAATCACTTAATTTGGGCACCTGCAAGAGTTCTTTTGAGCAAACAAGTTCTGACTATTCTAGTTCCCACTCAGCACAGGATCCATACTAGTGAATAACAAAACTTCAAGACAAACCCCTGAGGCCCCTTCCCTTTCTGGAAAAGAAAAAGCTCAGCATTCCCTAATCCAATAGTAAGTTCTTTGTACACTAGGCCTATGTTGTATTCATTATACGATAAGGGTTATAAGTCCAAGATCATACGACTTCTGGGAAATTTAATTCTTTTGTCTCCTATTAGTAGCATACTAGTGTGGAGAAATTTTATAGAGGAGGTCAAGATGCTGTGGGACTGATTGATACTGAGCAATCCTAACAAGGCCTTGAAATAGAGAACTGAAAGATAAACAAAGGCCAGTTCGGTGAGGAGAAAAGACAGCCTTCTGATAAGCAAAAGCCAGCTGAAAGGAATACAAGAGCTAGTTTGGTGGGAATGAGTACCAACTGAAAGAAAAACAATGGAAGAGAACTATCAACATAGTTAATTTTAGTGTAACTTGGTTTTTCAGCATGTATGGTAGTTTAGCCAATAATAATAATAGCTTTATGGCCAGCTACCTTCAGCAAATAATACACTGTAGCTACCCTCATGGGCACCCACTTATGTAACTAAAAAGGGTATATAAAGAAACAGCTAACTCAATAAAATGTCTTCGATCCACCAGATTGAAGTCTGTGTGATCAGTCCCCTCAGATGGTGACCCAATTGAGACGTGACTCGCAGCCTGATTCTGGAGAGCAACTGGAGCTACTGAAGCTAGCCAGAGACACTCGAGATGACCAAAGCTCCTGACGACAGCTGGAGATATTGAAGATGATGGAGATAATCCAGTACGCTGGGCGATAGAGCACACCTCATCGTGTTGTGTCCTGGGGGGGGGAACACTCGGCTGACCAGTCGCCCAAGTAGGCGCAGAGTTTGAGAAGAAGAAGGAGAAGAAGAAGGAAAAAAAAAGTCCTGGGACAGGTAGGCAGGTGAGATACTACCCATAGAGAAATGGGCATGAATATGTGAGCAGAAGAAAAG
>WAAB01003106.1:72431-131776 GCA_013389865.1 Piaya cayana | reverse complement strand
TGGCCTTGAACACCTCCAGGGATGGAGCAGCCACAGCTTCTCTGGGCAGGTTTCCTGGGCCCTGTCCCAGTGCCTCCACACTCTCATAGTGGGGAAATTCCTCCTTATGTCTAGTCTAAATCCCCCCCTCTCCATTTTACACTCATTGCCTCTCATCCTATCACTACAAACCTTTGTAAACAGCCCCTCCCCAGCTCTCTTGTAGCCCCTTCAAGTACTGGAAGGTCACTCTAGGGTCTCCTCAGAGCCTTCTCTTCTCCAGGCTGAACAACCCCAACTCTCTCCGCCTGTCCTCATATGGGACATACATATCCTTCTATACATTATTCAGAAGAAAAATACCACACTTCTCAAATAAAATACACACAGGAATCACTTTGTCAGCCACAGAAACAAGGGAGTTGATTAGCTGCAAGCTGCTCAGGATGGAGAAGACGCTATTCCCAAACAAGACAACAAAGAAATGTTGGGAGGCATAACACATCCAGTGAGACTCGAAACCAATGTGAGTGGATATTAGTGCCCCCATATAAACTGCAAAATCTATTCTCAACAATCCACTTTAGCCACCAACCAGCAAAGGAAAGGAAAGAAAAGAAAAGAAAAAAGCATTAAGGTGATGGAAAGGCACAGAAAGAAAAACAAAATGAAATTGAGCCCTTTTAACCTCAAGCAAGTGGTCCTGGAAACTTGAAAATAATTAGATACAGGGGGATAGAAAGGAAAAAGGAAAGGGAAAGGAATTAATGTTTAATCTAAGGACAGTTTCATTAACTGTCTTATTCTTTGGCATGGAGTTGGAGTAGACCCTAGACATTTTTTGTCTTTACAACAATTAATATTTATATTTTAAAACGTGACAATCCTACAGCTAAGAGCATCATACAAGCCGCACTGTCAGTATTCACGAGCATCTATACAATCTGAATCACGTTCAGGAGGTCGTAGATCAGACAGCACAGAGCCCCGCTTAGATGATTGGTAATATGATGCATTGGCTATTTTCAATTACTTCCCCTCTGGGATTTGGCTGTTTATACGCAGTGCAATAAAATGCGTTCTTAATTTTTAAGGCCTTAAAGACAACAAGACAAAATTAGAGGAAACTATCGAGACCGTCCCTAGAGACTGGGGCCATTATGCTCCTCTCTCCCCCGCAAGGAGAGGACTAACCCAGCGGCATTGCAGAGGGAGTGCACATGATAACTTTGGCTTCAGATTTATTTAATATACAGAATATCTGAAGCCGAAGCAAATTTCTGTCTAACATTTCCATTCAAATGTTTTTTCTGACCTCTTTTACCTAGTCTTATCTTAGTAGAAGCACTTAAGCAATCAGAAATAGGGCTGACTATTAATAATACTGCTTCCTTTTCTATTTTTTCCTTCTCAAGAGGGTATAATCAAGGGAAATTGAATTGTTCATGAACGACAACATCTGCATCACGTATCCGTATTTCCACTTGGAAAGCTTCCCAGCGCAGCTCTTCTATTTGGTGTGCGTTACCTTTATACTCTTCATTAATGAAGCTGATTTTGTTATTAGAGGCCTGGAAACTGGGGGGGGGGGGGGGGGTTTTTTATGTCCAGAGCATCTGTGTTCACTTTATAGGAGATGCAGTTCATCAAAAATAGATACAAACAACTAAACCAGTGGGCGAGGCGTGTTGAGTTTTTATTTTATTTAACAGTAATGAAATGTAACAAGTGCACCAGAGGGATGCATTTTCATAAGCAGACAAGCAGATGGGTGAAGAAATTTGACTTGCTATAAAAAGCTCGTAACTTGCCAAGCAGTCTGAAAGGCTCCGCGGAAAGAGTCATCTATACTGCAACGTGTACTCCCCTTTCAAGGATTTCACGTTATATGTGTAGTCTCTCTCTTTGGTATTTAACACCCTACAGGTGATGAGTCTTAAAGCGCGGTTGCTGGCAGCTACAGAGAAGCCGCACGCTTCCAGAATGTATTGTGCTAGAATTCCTCCAGATTTCCCTTGGACAGAGAGGTGGATGGAATGAGGAAAGGGAGGACAAGGGGTTAAAGGCAAATCATTCATTCAGCTGCTTTCGTGGCCTGGTATAAATAATGTTCTTTCAATTAAAAGTGTTGGAGCATCAGAGGTTCTCTACTTCAAATGCTCCAAAAATCATATGCATGTCTTGGGAAAGGTTAATATCAACTATCGCGTGAGGACCAGGCATGGAGTCTAACCAAGATACAGCAAACCAAACCCCATTTGCACCGTACCAGTCAGAAAGGCAGATCGCAGAATCACCAGGTTGGAAAAGACCCACAGGATCATCGAGTCCAACCATTCCCATCAATCACTAAACCATGTGTCCTTTCTGTACCTTAAACAAGAGAAATTTCTCAGTTTAGGGAAGGCAGTGGGACTTGGCTGTAAATCCCTTCTGGACTACGTCTGCATTATGGGTCTTTGTCTGGGTTCTATCTTGGACCAGCATCAAAATCTCCTAGATCTGCTCTGACTGTACTGCAGCTATGCCAATAGATTTTAATGGCAAAAATGCTTCAGGCACTTTGTAGTTGTGATCATTGAATCCATTCAGAATGCCTACAACACGACACCAAAGCAATAAAAACATCAGTAACTGGATAAGAGGGAGCACTCCGTTCTTTTCCCAATCTGAGCAAGTAGCAACACGCCGGCTCTGCCTGCAGCCCTTAGTGGTAAACCATTCTCCTTCTGTTCACAGCTCACAAAGCACAAATTTCACTTGCCAAAATCACAATCAATAAGACGTTTCTTAAATTAGCTGGATCCAGTGGAAAGGGGGAAAATTAATTAGCGTTGCTTATCCTTCACTGAAGGCTTACGCTGAAGGCCCTAATCGATACTTTTGAATACAGGTGCCTAAAGTCAGGCACATCACCCTGACAAGACTGGGGGGCATCTGGCATCCCTAAAAACCAGACAACTCGCTATCAATTTCTCCGTTAGTTCTTTATTGTACCAGAATGCTTCACTCAGAGCAACAATCACGGTCAGCTTGCACTGATGTTTCCAAGATGCCAACCTGTTGCTTTCTGTGCTCAAGTCTTTTGTCTTTGGGATTTTACACGCAAACTGATTTTCTTGGTTGTTTGTGTTCATTTGCAAGAGGTCTAAGTCATCAAAAGCAGATACAGATGAATACTCCGCTGCGTGTGGGTTTTCTTTTTTAATACTGACAAAGCATAAGAAGCCAACTTGATAGACGTGTGTTTATAACCAGTCAACCAGATGGATGCAAAAATCTGATTTGCTATAAAAAGCTTATAGCTGCTGAAAAATCTTAAGGATTTACTGGAAGAACTCAGTCGTAACAAATCATGCCAGGGTGCTAAAAGGGTTGATCCTGCTTTGTCCAGCTGTTGTCTCGGCATTAGCTTGCCTAAAGCTGTGCACCTAATGCTGCAGTGGGATGTGGGGCGGCTGGTGCTGGGGGCAATGGCCAAACTGCAGAGGTTACAGGCTCTTGCTTCAGACTAGCTCTTGTCTGAGTGCATGGTAGCTCTGTAGCACATTCCCACCACTCGACAGCTGGGTTAATTTGAAAGGAATCTGCTCTGTGCACTCAGAGATGTCTCTGCAATGCAAACCAAGGCACAAGAAGTGGAGGCAATCATAGAATGGCTTGAGTTGGAAGTTAACTTAAAGATCATCTAGTTCCAACCCCCCTGCCATGGGCAGGGACATCACACTAGATCAGGCTGCCCAAGCCCCATCCAACCTGGCTTTGAACACCTCCAGGGATGGAGCAGCCACATCTTCCCTGGGCAACCTGTTCCAGTGTCTCATCATCCTCGTGGTGAAGAAATTCCTGCTTATGTCTAGTCTAAATCCCCTCTCTAATTTATAGCCATTGCCCCTCATCCTATCACTACAAGCCTTTTCCAACAGTCCCTCCCCAGCTCTCTTGAATGACTCCCTTCAGGTCCTGGAAGGTCTCTATAAGGTCTCCTCGGAGCTGAACAACTCCAACTCTCAGCTTGTCCTGGAATGGGAGAGGCTTCAGCCCTCAGATCATCTTTGTAGTCCTCCTCTGGACCCACTCTAACAGTTTCAAACCCATCTTACGTTGAGGGTAACAATGAGGGGAGATGTTGAGACAATGAGGGGATTTACTTCAAGCGCTCTCTCATGCCAACTGCAGCAGCACCACAGAGGCAGCCACACACGTATAGCTTCCCTGAGCATGGTTGCCTAATGAGCAATTCTCGATCAGCACAGAACATCTACTAACTCCAGCCAGAGCTCACCCCTCTGCAAAGTGCCATCTGTTACCCTCTGCAAACCAAGTCCCTGCCCCAGTTATATCTTCTAATCAGACTTCAGCTCACAAGTGCCCAACCCTCTCCAGAGAAAGAGAAGATGTTTCTGCCAAAAAATCTCATGTCAAAAGCCGTTTGTCAGGCCTCCAGGTGCACCCTGTGCTGGAGGAGTCGCCCATGCTCTCTTGGTGCCTTGCAGACCTCCCCAGCACACAGGAACACGTCCCACACATCTCAGGGAGTCCTATTTCCACACTACTTTACCTCATCTTCACCCAGAAGGGACTATTTTACTTGCCACTTACTGCTAATGTGCTTTGCAACTACAATTCAAATTAACTTTTCTACAAGCTGTTAACATCTCTCCATCATCCGCAAGCAGAGCACACAGAATATAAATCTTTAAGCCTCTATGTGCAAAAAAAAAAATCCCTATTAGTAGTCTTTTACACTTAAAATGAGGTCTGCAGAGACACAAAAGATGTCCAAAAACTGCCATGGGCTGTTAGTCCAGTTGAACTGGAAGCTCATCAGAGCCAGCGAGCCCTCTCAAGGCACTGGGAAATGCTTTGCCTTTCCTCTGTTTAGTTTTTCTCCTGCTCCAGGCGTACACAAACTGTATCCTGATGAGGAAGAAAATTGTTATTCACTTTATAATTTATGTTTTCTTGAGAGGCATTTTTCATATTTTTTGTCTATGCGTTTCTGCAAGCCTGGATCAGAAAAGGGTCAAGGCTCCCCAGCTATCCAGGCTTGCAGGGCAGATACCGCGATAAGAATAAAGTGTCCATTCAATATAAATGAAACAAGACCTACCACTAAGAAACAGCAAAGTAATAAGCTGTGCAGAGTCACACTGGATTTTGACATTGTAATAGGACAGATACCCTCACAAACACATCAAAACAGCTTTCTCAGCCCTAAGGACGCATTAAATGCAGCTGTTGGGTCCACACCTGCATATCTGCTAAACACAAAGTTCCCTGTTTCGCACCCCAGTGAGGATTTAGCTTTCTGCTGGTGATGCTGTGAGCCCCAGCGTGTAGCTCTGTCGTGGCAAGGCACCAAAAACACCATCTTTCCTGCTCAGGTAACGCTCCTGGCCAGCTTTTTGAAGTCAAGGAGAGGAAGCATCACTGAAAAACATTCTGCGGCTTTAAAAACCCAGCAGTGATGACTGGAATCCATAAGTCAGGTTAGGTTGTTGGGTTTTTTCCCCCCCCAGACCTGTGGGACTGCTCCAAGCATAATTAGATTTTGGGTTTACAAAAAATCCCAGCATCTGTTGCCTGTTCTGTGCATGCTGCCAGTCTGAGGGGACTGCTCTGGGCTCACTGCAGCTTTTGTTCTCATAAAAAAAAAAAAAAAAGAAAACTTTGCCAAGCCTGGAGCAGGGCTGCTGGCCAAGGGCCTCAGAGAGTCACGTTCCATGTGGGACCAGGAGCAGAGGCAGAGGAAGGAGGAGAGGAAGGGGATTGAACTGAGTGCCTCAACCTCTAGTTGAATTTGATTTGATGAGTCTCAGTTTAAATTAAGCAGGGAAAATTCCCAACGACAGTTACTGCCAACAATCCCATTACAAAACAATGCTGCCAGAAAATAACCACAAACATATGCCTATCTCTCACTTTTAAGTCAGGTCCAAGAATTTAGAGATTGACCAAGCCCCTTGCTGATTAGCAAGGAAACTTCCCCTGGATAGATGAAGGAGCTTTCCTTCCCCATCCAGCAACAGAGGAAAGCATCACAGCCACTCTACCCAAGCAACATCATCTTCAGCAAAATGGGGTGTAAGTGAAAGGTTAGCAGAGAGGGATCCATTACTCGTTCTCCTTCAACATCTGAGCACAATACCCACATCTTAAATATCTCTAGGGATATGGACTCTACCACTTCCCTGAGCAGCCTGTTTCAAAGCCAGACAACTCTTTTGATGAAGGAAGGTTTCCTAATACCTAGTCTAAACTTCCCCTGGCCATTTCTTCTCATTCCAACACTTGTAACTTGGGAGAAGATGGCAACACCCACCTCATCACAACCTCCTTTCAGGCAGTTAAAAGAGCAGTAAGGTCTCCCCTGAGTCTCCTCTTCTCCAGGCTAAACAGCACTCCTGATAGAAATGTGCCAGCCCAAAAAATTCTAACCAAAACCAGTTCAAATATTTTAATTACATTTTGGTTCAAATCCCTCAAGTTCCAGCCCATGAAGTTCTCCTGGTTTCAAATCTGAACTTATACCCTGTATGGATCATGTGCCTCCCTTGGTATCCATCCATCTCTTTCCTTTCTCTGCACGAGCATCATCCAAGCTTGATGTCGCTCTCCACACCCTCCTCTGAAGCCCAGAAATACTTCCAGAAAATTCCTCATGCTAATTTGAAAGTGCCGAATCACTTCACTGAGACAGGAGGAGATACATTCCCACACCCGCAGCATCTTCTGCACAGGGGGACTAACCCGCTAGATCATTAGGTTGTCAGTAGTATCAATTCTAACTCAGGGAACCATTCAAACAACTCAAACCTGAATATCTTTTTTAGGAATACATCACATACGAGAGGATATTTGTACAAGTGGAGTCAAACAAAAAAAACAAAAGTGAATGTATGTCGAAGAGCCAAATCACCTGCCTCGCTTCCTACCATACTCAATCCCAATACAGGAATTTTATTAAGTTAATACAAACATATATTCAATATCATAGAAGATTGGCAGGTGGTAACATAAGTTCTCTACTCTCAGACAACATTCTGAAATAAATTCTCCATCAGCTGCTTCTTAACCAGGAGGGATGCGTAGGGCTGCACGCAGGCTCAGGAGCACGAGCCTTTGCACTATCTCTTCACTTGAGCCACTAGTAAAGAATTACACTAAACCCAAAGCGAGTCGCCTTGCCATGAAATACAAGGTTGTGCAATAGCTGCCCAAGGGGCAGGGCAGTAATCCTGCAAAAACAAAAAGCAGAATCTCCTCGAGACTGTGCCTAAAACAATGAAACCGCCATGAATGCAAATGCACAAAGCTGCTGGAGGCGCTGCTGTCATACGCCAGGCTCTGGAGTCCTGCGGGTTTTCTGTCAAAGACACCAGAGCTTTGATGCCAAAAGAACCAAGTTTGTAATTATAGCATTTGCCTTTTTTATTTTCTTATCTCCTTTTCTAAAAAAGTGCAGGCGAGAAATGTTTAAAATAAATTGATGGAGGATTGATTAAGAAGTGCCTTGAACTATGAAGGGTAAAAAAAACATTAATTGGACGTGTAGAGGAAACACTGTCTAATGATATGCTCTATCTACATGATTAAGAAGTTAAAATGAACTATTAAAGGAAAGTAGAATTGAAGGCAGAATAATAGGACTATTTCC
Source organism: Piaya cayana (assembly GCA_013389865.1). Lineage (NCBI taxonomy): Eukaryota > Metazoa > Chordata > Aves > Cuculiformes > Coccyzidae > Piaya > Piaya cayana. Next base: position 124,137 of record WAAB01003106.1, on the reverse strand, counting down.
AGGACATTTCAAACAAAAGGCAGGTAACAGGAGTTGTCAAACATTTCCAAGATCAAAAGATAAAAACCTCCCTCCTGGGGCATTAAAAAAAAAAAATTAAGGAGAAACATTTCTGCTCGCAGGAAGGAGGGTAAGAGACACCACAAAGAACATTTTCTTCCCTCAATAAAACGCTACTGGTTAGGATATTTCAACACAGAAATAATTATTGGGAATTGATGCCTGCAGATTAACAAGAAGTCACCACAGATGTAACCCCACCTCAGATTCTGCAGAAAAGGGGAAAATCAGACTGTAACATCTCAATCATGTCATAGTGAGAGGCAAGTCAGAGGCAGAAAAACCTGATTCCCCTTAGCCTGGTACAGCCCTACCCTGCCTGCTGAAGAAGCAAAGCCAGCACTGTTTGGAATAACCTCGAATGATCAGGACTAAGCAACATACACAGCAGGGAAATGCAGATGATACCTTTGCTCCATGATGTCTGACGTGGAAAAAAAAAAGCAAATCCTGGCGGGGAAAGAGCGAGGGTTACTGCAGGCAGTTTTCAAGGTGGAGACATTGTCACTGCTGCCCTGACTTTGAGTGTGAAGTGACAAAGAGTTAAAACAGTATGAGACCAGCACAAAATCCCCCATCCTCATGTCTCAGCACTGGACTTGCTCTCACAGTGCAAATGTCATTACCTGCTCCATTAAGAGGCCATCAAGGCTGTTCTGTGGAACCAAAGACCTCCTGGTCATTTTGAAGTGCTAATCGGGAAATTTTGTCAGAGACCATCTAGATAAAATTAATTAACGAGTCAGGGTATGGCTGTTACAGGCAGTGGCTGTGTTTGAAAAAGCCTTTCTTCCTTTCTATGCAAGTCTAACCTTTCTCCAGTATCAGCCATGCTGAAAAGATGTAACAAGTAGCCAAGCAATATCCCTTTTGGGTCACAAATAGCAATATTGTCACAAATAGCAATCAGAAGCTGGACTTGGAAGCCCTCAAGCTCAAATATCCATCGACTTCAGTGGGGTTCCCTTGTGTGAAGTACGCGTAAGATCAAGCACAACCATCATTGTTGCAATACCCCTCACAGAAGCACTTCATGCTTCAGAAATAAACTGATAACTGTAAGAGGAACAAAAGAGTGTGCGTGTTATTCAGCAATTGAATGGAGGCTCCGTGTTGCTCTATACATTACTCAGGCTGTACATGTCGGCTGGTCAGACTGGAAGGGCTACTAAGACCTACCATAAGCACACAGTAAATACATTAAAGTCTGGGATTTCTTCTCAAAACAAGAAAACTAAACATGAATTCTGCGAGTCCTATGAAAACCAAACCAAAACACACAACAGTCGAAAGAACTGAGCCTTTGGCAGGTCTGAGTTGTAAAACACGACAAAGGAGAACCTATGGTTAACACTTGATAAATCTGCAAAGTCCTTGCCATAGTCATGTGACACTGGTATTACAGTCTCCAGCGTGACAATTTGATAATCATTGCTTTTAAAATCAAATCAGGAAGAAAAGGGAGACAGGATAAGTTTTTATAGCTATTTGTATACAAGCGTAGCCGCACTAGAAGGCTGTAAAGAGCCTGTTCCTCCTCTTAGAAAATACCAGAGGTATAGAGTACAAACCAGGATTTTAGAAATCTTTCTTAACAAAACGAACAAACAAAAAAACCCACCAAAACAACAATAAAATGCAACTCTGACATCTCTGAAGAGAGAAGATCAAGAAATACCAAGGTATTCTGACACTACTTGTAGATGACTACTAGACTTGTCGTAGTAACCACAAAATTATCAGATTTGATATTAATCCCTGGCCAGCTGGTGATTATTCCCAGAGATTTGAGGCAGCTTGAGCTTTTAGGTGGGTTTTTACTTGAAACAAACTTTATGAGGCCACGCAGAGTCTAAAGGGAGCTCTGAAAAAAGGACTGCAAAGAAATATATATGCGAAGCATCAAGCATCTAAATGAGGACTTGCATAAAACAAACTGCAATAAAGACCTTTAGCAACACATTAGATGAGTATTAGACAAGGGTAAATATTGTTGTTAGCTTACAGTGAGCTGATGGGCCTTAGGAGGCCTACGAGGAATCATAAACCCACTTAGTTCTGGTATGCACAAACAGCAGAAATGCATTTGGAAGCGAATTCTGTTCATGCCAGTAGCAACACAACCAGCAGCCACGCTGGCTAATCTGATGAGCGGTAATTTCATTTTATGCATCCAAAATAAGCTCTTAGATAATGCAATTTTCTAAGAGACACTTATGTGACAAATGCTTGTTTCGTACCAGGCTGCTATTAATTTTTAAATGTTTTTATTTTAAATCGACTCTCTATAGCCAGCATGAGGCCCTTTTGCAATCTTTCCTTCCTTCACTGCATAATTGATGCCATCTTGTGGTGGAAGAAAACTCAATCTGCTGATGGTTCAGTCTCTTCTGATAGCCAAAATAAACCTTGACTAACTCAATGTTACAAAACTCTATTCCAAACCTGCATCTCTGAAGGCTGAGAGTCCGGAGAAGTGGTGCATTTCTATTAACTCTAAACCGTTCCTCCAGCACTGTGAAATTAGCTGAAGTGTGAGGTTTTAGAAATCAAAACTGCATGCAGATTTCCTCTTTGTTCACAGCTGAGGTACCAAACCTGCATCCACAGCGCTTGCGGGACAACCCACACCAAGGCAGCTAATTCCAGCACCTCCAACTTTTATGTTAAATGACTCCATTTATTCTCTTTTGCTGAGTCTTTTGCTCCCATAGTCATTACTTGCAGACATCTCTGCTCCTGCCCTACTTTTGATTTCTTTCAGAGAAAGCCCACATACTGTTCGCACCACTCCGTGCCTCTCTCTCTCACTGTACCAACCCATCCATTTCAGCACAAGAAGGATGTTGAGGCTCTGGAGCGAGTCCAGAGAAGAGCGACTAGGCTGGTGAAGGGACTGGAGAACAGGTCTTATGAGGAGCAGCTTAGAGAGCTGGGGTTGTTTAGCCTGGAGAAGAGGAGGCTGAGAGGAGACCTCATTGCTCTCTACAACTACCTGAAGGGAGGTTGTGGAGAGGAGGGAGCTGGGCTCTTCTCCCAAGTGACAGGGGACAGGACGAGGGGGAATGGCCTCAAGCTCCACCAGGGGAGATTTAGGCTAGAGATTAGGAGGAAGTTTTGTATGGAAAGGGTCATTAGGCATTGGAATATGCTGCCCAGGGAGGTGGTTGATTCGCCTTCCCTGGAGGTGTTTAAGGCACGAGTAGATGAGGTCCTGAGGGACATGGTTTAGTGTTTGGTGGGAATGGTTGGACTCGATGATCCGATGGGTCTCTTCCAACCCGGTGATTCTGTGATTCTGTGTGAGCCAATCTTACCTCCAGGCAAAATGAGGTGGTCGCTCCAAATCTCTCACCCCACCCTCCCTGCCCCCTTCACCAGGGGGGCTGATGCTGGGAAGTAAAACAATACCTGACATATTTCAGATGTTGTGCTGTGAAAGTGCTGGTGAGCAGAACAACCAGGAGGAAAACATACATCCAACTCCCTTGCTCAAACCCTTTCCTCTACTGAGCTTGCCTATTGCTCTATTAGTTCATCAGTTATGTGGCTGTTCACTGCGTGAGCAACCATACAACCCAAAACAACTGTGTGTTTGTCTGCCTTGGCAAGATCTCTGCCTTCCTCGAGGGTCTCAAGCAAATTTTCTTCTGTGTTTCAGGCTGCAGAGACTCCAGGCTTTTCTGAACAACAGACACAACTAACTAAACCCACCTGCTTTGCGAAAGATAAGGAGTGGGAGGAAGAATCTCTTCATATTTTCTTTTCCCCTAGCTTAATTAGCTGTTACTTTATTAAGTATTGGATTTTGGTTTATATGAAAGGTAAACAATGTTATCGCACAAATCTTAATCTTATAATTGCAGCCTCACTTGAATTACTTGATGATTAGCCCCTAGGCATAACGCTCACCTCGTTCGGTTATACCTTCATTATCATCAGATTCATTAATTTCATCCTCTGTGCGCTAAAACACTGCATCATTAAAGGCAACATTTAGCAATATTCAGAGTATCGGCAAGGCTGAAGAGTTCGTAGAAGCAATATTATACCAAATGGATCAAGAAATACCTTTTTCCTTTAAACCCTTGATGCAGTGAAGTAACACTTATATTATAAAAATATTACTACTTAATGATTTAAATGTAATTTCAGTACATGTTGAGCATAGTGAATGGCCTGTAGGTTAATCCTCAAGGGGGTTTGCTAGGGTGCGGCTGGTGGAGCATCCTCCTCCTGGTAAATGAAGAAGGGCACAGCCTGAGAGACCAGGATCCGCTGAGGGAGAGGGCACTTGGCTCCCAGGGTAGGAGTTTCACTAGCTGAAGGGCTACCTGTCAACGGCCAAGTTTGCTAATCCTCCTGTTATCTGGAGCTTTGTAAGCCTGCTTGTCTCTTTTTGTTCTGCAGTTGTTCTTGGCAGTGTCCTACACCACCAGGTTGCACAAAATTCCTCTACATTCCAAGTCCATTATTACTGTTTTAAATAAATCCCTCCGGAAGGAGGTCGAGGTATCAGCCAACACAGCGGGGAAATAAAAGATGCAAACCAGCCATCGAGGTGTAAAGCTCCAACAGTCTCTAAGCAGCACAGGTGAGGAATTTAGACACAGCAGAGCCACCTTATCAGGACCGGTATAGTCTTTCCAAGCCTCCCAGGGTAAGCTCATCACATTATACTCAGCACATAATACTGTGTTCAGTTCTGGGCCCCTCACCATAAGAAGGATGTTGAGGCTCTGGAGTGAGTCCAGAGAAGAGCAACAAGGCTGGTGAAGGGGCTGGAGAACAGGCCTGATGAGGAGCGGCTGAGAGAGCTGGGGTTGTTTAGCCTGGAGAAGAGGAGGCTGAGANGACTCAATGATCCGATGGGTCTCTTCCAACCCAGTGATTCTGTGATTATTTTTTGTTACAGCTATGATAGAGTAAAATGTGGCGTCATACCATTTACTTTTAAAATACTGAATAGTACCTGTTCTGAACTAGGCGAACCCCTTCCAGATGCTAAATGTGCCCTTCAGGAACTAGAAGGAGTAGATAGGTAAAAATCAATAGTCTAAAGGTACTTCTGTATCAGCTCATACAAACTTTCACACAGTACCATCGAAACAAAAAGGTACTCAATGAACATATCTTTCTATCAAACCAGTTGATGGCATTAAAGAACATTCCTATACTCTCTGACCATTTAGAAGAACAAGCACACAGGTTTTAAACCAGCTGTACATGTGCCAGCTAGCGGCACAGTGACCAGGACAGGTAAGGTATCAAGCACAAGCATTAAATTTTATGCTATAAACACAGTATTTTATCTTCTCAGCAAATCACCATCTTTGGCAACAAGTCAAGATTGCTGCAATATCACTTGGAGGTGAGAAGTGACACAGCCGCCCTGCCAACAAGTAACTCGGGGCAACATTTCCCTGACGTATTGAGTATATTTAGCAAAATGAAGGAATTAAGTAAATATACATGCAAATATATGAAGACAAATTAAACAGCGGCTTTCAAACTCAAGTGCTCTTGTGTGCTTTTAAGTTACAGGCAGCTTCATTCAACAGGACAAATATGACTTGCACTAGGAAAGCAGGTGGAAGTGTTTCTCCAGCCTATCTTCCAGGGTTGGAGTGCAGGTATAGGATAGAAAATGGAATAAAAAATATATTGAATGAAAGGAACATTTTTAGGTGCTACTTTAAGTTTATAATAAATGTTTTAGAGAGGAAAGATTTTTCAAATTGGATTTATTTCTGCAGAAGACAGACCCCATAAACACAGCAAGGATTCAGCAGTTCTGAAACGCCTCGGCACTAGGGTTACAGTGGTTTTCCTCTCTATCCCTCTAGGAAGTCAACCTCAGACATTTGCAGGGTTACAAACTAGTCCTTTCTTGGTGTCTTTGGGAAGTTTCTCACAGCTGGTTTCTGATACAGTGAGTTAGGGAGGATTTTGCCATGCTGATGTGCTTGAGAGTCCTCATCTCCTCTGCAAGGGACTCTTACAGGCACCACCCTATAGCAGCCATGTATCCTCCAGGGAATTTATCTTTTCTTAAAAAAAAATTAAATAAATCCAAAAAGCTTAGCTTCTCACTTATTTACAAATCTGCCATCACATGGAGAGCTTGTGAAGCCTCCTGCTATCTTTACTCTGCTTTCATCTGGGCTTTGGACCAGCTCTTAATGACATTTGTGAGTGACTGATGGCAGACTGACACCGCTACAGCAGGGATGAGAACACAAATTTGGCTGCAGACTCCATGTGTGCAGAATCATGCCCAACAAATTAAATTAAATTAAGTTATATTGGAGCCGGTGACAACTTAGGGACCATTAAAATGCCAGTTAATTAAAGCTGGATTCAGCAAAGGTTGAGACAATTTGTCATCTGTTAATCTGTCAAACTCTGAAGCTGCAATGCCCTGAACAGTTTAGGGGATATTTTAAGGTGATCAGACAACAGAACATGTTACCTTTTTTTTTTTTCCCCCTCATTAACTTGTCTTTGTAAAGCTGCTTGCCTCCCGCAAAAGGAAAAAGGGCTTCAAAAGGTTTAAGGCGTGGGTGGATGAGGTGCTGAGGGACATGGTTTAGAGATTGGTGGGAATGGTTGAACTCAATAATCTGATGGGTCTCTTCCAGCCTGGTGATTCTATGATTCTATGAAAGTTGGCAGCTCTCTCAAGAAGACACAATGAGACTGGGTTCCACTAATAATGCCATCCACAAATCATTAGATTTGGGGCATCAGTTGTAGCTTCATAAGATCATAAATCCTAAGAATTAAAACTTCATTGAAAGGACTCGGTTATAAAACAATGTAGTGATTGAATCCCTCAAGTATCTGATCTTGATTTTACCTGTTGCTTTTACGTTTACCTGGGACCAAATCCAGACACTCTCTCATTAAAAGTGACAGGCCAACTGAAGAAGAAATTGTTGTCTAGGGAGAGCAAAATCAGAGGAATCTGCCCCCACTTGTTTAAACGGCAAATACAAAACAAGTTAACTTCAAAAAGATATGGATTGTAGAACCAAAGGCCTTCTCTTCAACAGCCACATTAAGAACCAGTCGTGTGCGTACGTATGTCTCATCTCACGTTTTTTTTTAAAAAAAAACTAATTAAAAACATGGCAAAGTGTCAAGCTTTTTGTGTAAGTCTGAATCTCATCTCCATAAACTAATAGAAGCTTTTCTGGTTCATCAACAAGCCAGTGACAGCACAGGCAATCAGGACCTTTTGAGGCAACGCCTGCTCCTGTCTTACGATAGAAAAGCAAGATGCTAATAACCTCTTGGGCCTTATTTCTCAATTTTAAAGTAAAATGGCAACCCATCAAGGCAGGCGGCAGATTGAAACAAATAAGGGGTTCTAATTTCAACCAAGTGTAATTATTTGCCCTGCAACCACCTAAACGTGCTCAACAAAATCATGCTCTTTGACCTCCAGAAATTTCTAAGTGATACTTAGAGAGCTGAGCAGCGTTTCGGTAATGTCATCAAGACTTAAATTTTAAATTATGTTTCTACTAGATTTGAATCCCTGAACTCAGCAGCTGGAGAGCATCCGTCTCACTCTTCCTCTACTGGGATCTCCAAATTGCTCCCTTTTTCCCCACTGGCTCTTTCCTTCATTTTATATTTTGAACTAAACACTTTGAGGACTGCGTGTCTGACTGTCATCAAGGCTTTTGGGCGGTGCTGATGGGGCAAACTTAAGTTTATATTGGAATAAAAGTCAGCTTCGAGAAGGTCTCGTCGCAGTACAGTAGCCAAAACCTTGTACCCAGACAACCAAGAAACCTCTGTGAATGAAGACCAGATCTATTAAACACTGAACCAATACAGCTCAGTGGGGCAGCAAACAGCCACAGAAAGAATTTGGAAAGTCATTGAAGCCCAGCAGGCAGTCACCATGCCCTAATGGAAATACCAGTTTCACCAGTCACCGTTATTTGTGGTCCCTTTTCTCAGCTTTTCCACTCAGTTTTGACAAAGAAAAGCCAAGAGGCAAAAGGCCAATTTTCTCTGAGGTATCCTTGGCATTCCCTGCTGGAGACACAGCTTCAACCTCCTTTCTTTTATTTTTCCATCATAGAGGGATGACTTCAGCTTTGGATTTTGGGTTTCATGGGAAGCACAAGGACTATTACAGGCCTGCCCAGGAACCAGCTGGCATTTGAGAAGGAACCAGGAGGAGGAGAAGCTTTTCTCCTGGTACATGTCTGAGAGCTGTATTACTTCTACCCCTACTTTTATTAATTGAGTCATAGGATGTGATGTTAATCACTCCACAAGTGTAAGCAAGAAAAGAAACAAACAGTGTGTAGTCTGGGTCTGAGCACCCACCAACACCAACGTTTGGATCTTAGAGCCATGTCTGACCACCAGTGCGGCAGGAGCATTGCAAAGAAAAGTTTCAGACACACACTTTCAAGCCAATTCAAACCAAACTCCGCTAAGGAACTTCAGTTAGATACTAAGCTAGGTAACCTCTCCTAAAAAAAATAAGCAAGGCAAAAACATTTAGCCCTGTTTCTGAGCTGCAGAGTTAGTGCACGTGGAATGACATCAATGAAGCCTCATGTTGTGCAGCCATGGGGACCCTCTTCACATGCTGCTCTTGAGAGAGCTTCAAACGTTAATGGCTAGAGAGCACCATGAATGTTGGGCTCAGATCCCCTCCTCCATAGAAATCTAAGAACTTTGATTTAAACAGCATTTTTGTCACATACACAGGAATTAATTCTTGTATTACAATCTTTGAAAAGTTGGGGCTAACAGCTAACAGAGGCTCAAACTGTGAAGTGGGGTAAATGACAGCCCTAAAAGCTCAGCCTCTCAGTTTCAGTAAGGCTACAAGCCCTCAGTGCACAGGTTTTACCCCAAAGACCAGTTTAAAGGCTCCCTACTCCCTCTCCACAGCTGTGGCTCAGCCCATTGCCCCTTCAGGCACCTCGCACTAGAAAAGAGATCAACTCTGCAGATAAAAAAATACCCCTTCAAATCCTTCTGCTTCCTGTCCGCAAGTTATTTTTAATGCATGTCATCAAATGAGGGGCTCAGATATGATGAAACACACAAAGAGACTAGAAAAGATTTGTATTACAGCACTTTTGATCCCAATCTATATGCAAAATATAGCACCAGCGCCTGTATTACAAAGTTCCACTTCTTGAGAATAAAGTTATAGATTTTTTTTTCAAACACTATTTTCAGAAAGACTCCTGCACTGCAAATGTCTTTTGGTAACCAGGCTGAGGTTCATTTATTTGGCTGTGCTGACCCCCAGAGTCCAGCACCCTGTACAGCACAACATAAGCCCAAGCCCATCAGGTTGCTAATTTGCTTTCCAGCCGCTGCCACTAATTCAAAGAGGTTTTACTGAAGTGGTTGCTCCAGCCGGCTGGGGATGATGATTGCACCCTGCTAGCACGAGAGAAAACAGATTCAAATTGCTGAATGCGAGAGAAACTTGAGAATTAGCTAGATAAGAAAAAAAAATATGTAGGCTTTATAGTAAAAGCATGTACAGAAACTCATGAGGAAACTGCGTGATTATATCAAATATCTGCAGCCATACACCTAGCAATACCCATATAATCACTAGATAAGCACCAACTCTGACAGAAGGTGACCCTTTATTTCTGAGTCTTGAGTTAGGAGGAAGCTGAAACTATTTTCTACTTTATATTGTAGGGTTTTAGTGCTTGGACCCTGTGCCTCTGTGGTATCACATACTCCTTAAAACCTCAGCACTATCAGAGACAAAGATGGGTAAAACCACACGCTTTGCTCCTCTGTAAAGTTATTACAACAATTAACATTTCTGGCTTTCTCCCTTTCCTGACAGGCGTTCTATTAGTGCTCGATGCTTGAGCTGCTTTATTATTGAAGATACACAGCTCCACTTCATGCATAGGTTAGTGCAGCATGAGACCTTCTACCCATATTTACATAAACTTCACTGTGGATTTAAGGTGCAATCATAAAAAATCAACAGTGAACAGCAGATGGCATTTCAGAGTGCAGCTGAACTGTGAACGGGCAACTATGTCTCAGTCTTTGGGAATGGAGTAAAAATTGATATTTCATGAAACACATTATTTACTAAAACTCAAGTGAGCCATTACTTAGTGATGCTCACATCCTGGGGAGCAGGGAGGGGGGGGAAAGAGAAGATAATGAGTAAAAACTGTCTGCAAATCAGTCAAGTTGCTTGATGCAAAATAAAATTCTGTGGGAAGAGCTGGGCTCCATGAAAACCACTGTCTTAGCTTTAGTCCTACACCCAGCCTTGATGCCGAGTCTTTACTGTACTTAGACATTAATTCCATGAACTTTTAACTTAAAACTTACAAAGAACTAAGCATTAAAATCATGAAAAAAATAAACTACCATGTTCAGGGACTGATTCCTATCAGGTGCTCCCCATGTAACCAGACTTCTGTAGCCTTGTAGACTATTTACTGTGTGTTTCCTATATATCAGCCTGGGAGAGCCCATCATCGCAGGAACAGGTATCTTCAGCACAAGAAACATTTTCTGCAAACGCTTATTCGTGGCATAGATTTGGTTCACAGCATTTCTACTGAGAAATTATAGACACGCACAGATAAATATCCACAGAAAAATCTGTCAGACTGTAAACTTCAAAATATTGTTGAGTCAATATATTGGGCGGGGGGAGAATATTTTGTCATTGCTTAGGATTAGAATCTTGCCTTGTGCCTTTGATCTAGAAACTAACTGAACTGTCTTTCCTTTGCATATACCTCTAAAAAGACCATGCAGCTTCCCTTACCTAAATCCAAGTCTCCTCATGCATGAGAGTTTAAGGCTTGGTTTTTGTGTATGTTTAATATATCTACATTCTGTTTTAGCTTTTAAAAGCTCAAAGCCACCTTCAGCCTAGGAAAAATAAATACACTGAAGTTTGGCTTTAAGAAACTTTTATCACAACCCAGACGAGAAATATCTTCCCTCTCCCGCCCTGCACCATTGGCAACCTTATAAATCTCTTACGATCTCTACATAGTCTCCTGTGAAGACAGAATCTTTATTCTTAACTGTGCTTCCCAGCCTCCACCTTTTTCTGCATCACCTTTTAGACTGACACCTGTCTCTGAGTATTATTGTAGCTCGGGGGTCTGAGAACGAGGACAACACCCCTGAACCCTCTTCTGTCACCAGCATTCTGGACCCTTGGTTGGAACTACGATGTGCTCCCCAGCTGCTGGGCTGGTTGTCATTGACACCACGTGCAGTCAGGGGACAAAGGGAAGCACTAAAGGAAAAAAAAAATATATAAAAAAAAAGAATAAAGGAAACCAAGTAATAATAAATAGCATCTTGAAAACGAACCAGAAGAGCGGTATCGCTTGATGTATCATTCAGGACCACACGCTACTCAGAAACCCTGGATGAGTAAACATGCTGCTGCACATCACTCATGCTGAGACAGCCCAGTGAGAGCCACTACAAAGGTTCCCACCTGCAAGTAAGCTGGAACCTCTCTGCTGCAGCCAAATCCTCAGTGCATCCCACTGCAGCAAGATTACAGCCCAGAGCCCTGCATTCCTTCATCCAGCACTAGAGGCTGCGATATTGTGCCACAAACAAGGGTGTCAAACATTGAAACTTGTTAAACATAAAATAACTATCCAGGAAAATATCCAGCTCCAAGGACAGGTCAAGCCAAGAGAAAGTCTGTGACATCGTAACCCCAACGCGTGATCTCCTTGTAGATAAACACCCTCTGCGCTTAAGGGAGAGATCCCAGCAGTTTTTCTTCTTCCAGCATAAGTTACTAGGGATGTAGGGAGAAGACACAACAGAAAAAACATCCAACTTCACTATGATCTTGCACAAATATGACTACCAAGAGCAAAATTCCTTATACAGGGCTCATTTGCAGCAGAAAGGGGTTACATCCATCCCTATTCATCAGCAAGACACCCAGGCAACATACATAATGCAGCACTAGGAGCTTCCACCCCTTCTGTACACACCACTTCTCCTGCAGCCTCATCCTCGCTTAACATACCTTCTCTTCTGGCCTCCTGTTCCTGGCTGATGCTGCTTTCCATGACTTGTACTGCAGTAACTTTCACAGAAACTACTCTTCTGTCTTCAGCTGCTGGTACCAGTTTGTTGGGACTGACAGCAAGTACGGGGCATTTCTTACAAATAAAAACAATAAATAAATGTTAAAAAAAAAACCCAGAAAAAATATAGAAAAGTGGTTACACTTCCCTCAGGCAGAGTGGCCAGGGAGAGAGCAGAAGGATCTGAGCCAGGCAACAACCTGCAGCTTGAACCAATTGATCACAATTAAGGTTTAAGTCATCCAGCAGGTGTTCCTGGTTTAAGTAATTTGCTTATCCTGGTTCCCTTTGGGAGTTGTTTTTTGGTTTTTTTTTAAGGTAGCTCCATAACAAGTTAAATAGAGTCACTGCTTCTTCCCAAAAGCCCACCAGGCTCAATTTTATTTTAACTATTCTAACAGTTAAAATCGATGCTCCAAGACTTTACATACACTGAATGAGTCACTCCGTGGCGCAGATGTGATCTTTTCCTCATTGAATTTGTGTCAATCTGTATATTAATAAACACTGACTTCAAGCACGTGACTTAAATGATACTTGTCCAGTGGGACAAACTCACCTTTAGCTGAGGTAACATTGTAGGAAGAGTATAATGCAAATAAGTATGAGAAGGACACTAAGAAATAATATTTAAATCTCTTTTTCTTTCAAGAACAGAACCTTTGGGACAGGCACTGCACATCCTTCAAAGGGCTCCTTCAGATGCTTTACTGATTGAAAAATGAGCCTGTAAGATTTTAAGGCCTGTAATTTACTGAGCAATATGCTTAGCAGAGGTTATGGAGATTTGCGGTGAAAGAAAGAGAACGCTCATGATAATATAGTTTGTAAACCAGGGCCAAATCAAGTGCACTGAGCCTCAGCAGCTGTGCCAATTAAATCTCATTCAATTTGCTGAACGAGAACGTTAACATTAATCACTTTGGCAAATTTCTTAGAATATTTCATGTCACTAAGCAGTTTAGTGATTTTGCGCTTGTTTATAGCGCAGAATAACATTATATGAAGCAATATCATCAGTCACTCAGTAACTGCAGGATGCTCTAGGAATCCCTGCGTGGTTCGTGGCAATGTTTCTGCCGTGGCCTGGTGCCTCCTACAGGGCACTTGATTACAAGAGCATCCAAGAGATTATTTTCTTTAATTGCTATTATTCTTTGCCATCACACAGCACCATCAGCACACGCAAAGGTTAAGGTGCCAGCCAGGGGAGATGCAATTTTGCCTTCTGAAGGCGCCACATCATTCCTTTGTCCCATCTTTGAGGGGAGACCTCATTGCTCTCTACAATTACCTGAAGGGAGGTTGTGGAGAGGAGGGAGCTGGGCTCTTCTCCCAAGTGACAGGGGACAGGACGAGGGGGAATGGCCTCAAGCTCTGCCAGGGGAGATTTAGGCTAGAGATTAGGAGGAAGTTTTTTACAGAAAGGGTCATTAGGCACTGGAATACGCTGCCCAGGGAGGTGGTTGATTCGCCTTCCCTGGAGGTGTTTAAGTCACGAGTAGACGAGGTCCTGAGGGACATGGTTTAGTGTTTGATGGGAATGGTTGGACTCGATGATCCGATGGGTCTCTTCCAACCCGGTGATTCTGTGATCTTCAGGCCACAAAAAAAGATCCTCTGCAAATTTCCACTACAATTCAGGGCACAGGGATGGAGCAAATTCCTCTTTGGGAAAGTCAAGTGGATTGATTAGATTGTTCCTCACTCTCACAACCTGACAAAAAATCAAAACACACCCAGAGCCGTTTCATTAGTCCAGTTTTTATTCAAATCAAAGGAGGGGAAACTACAACATGATTTTCTTTTATAATATAAATATGCCAGTGAAGAAGGTTTCTTGAGTCATTCATCACAGTGGACAAGAGAGCTGCGAAGATAATTACTTCTGCAAAGTCCTTGGTCCTTCACATTCATGCAAAAAAATCTTGAATTAAAACAATAAAGCTCAAACAGTCAACCAATTCAGTAAGGTGTGCTGCCAGCTATTGACCCAACAAAGTCTGCTTTACAAAAACAAAGAATTTCACACCCAGGTAAATTATTTCACAATCATCCATTAATCTTAAGGGTATTTTTATACATAAAATATACAAACTCAAGTTCTCAATATTTATTCATTGTCACTGCAGAGGAAAATAATTTATAACCCCATAAACAAAGATAAGGGCAGAGGAAAAATGTTAATTAGCTCCTGTCCAGGCTATAATGTCTAACACACTCCCAAGCGCTGTAGCTTTGAGCAACAAATATGCTCGTATGAATGTGATTTGTGGGCACGACGTTAACCCAAGGGGGCAACCGCTTTGATACGACATTTTATTAGTAACAAATCCCAAAGGATAAAAACGAGCTGCATTTCTCTGTTGAACCATCATGTTAGCTTGATGAATAGGCTGGGTGTTAAGGACCTTGGTCTCCAAACACCACAAACGAGAGAACAGTTTTCAAGCTTCGTGATGGTGTCATGCAAATGCTGCCAAGATTTATGGTAATTACAGTGCTGCACACATCTGTACAAAAAAAATAGTATTTGGATAAACTGAATGAACTGGAATTGGTTTTAATCACCACCGATTTATTTATTAGGCACAAATCAAAAAGATGGACTTGTTTCAAACTTGTTTAAACAATAGATTGCGTGAGACAGATCTATCCTGCTTTACGTACGCTCTCCTGTTTTGCAAACCCAGCAGCACGAGCACCTGCAGGTGATGCTGTTGGGCTTTGGGGTGTGCGTCCCCAGGGATGTTTTCTCCACAAAAGCAAAGTCACCTGTGGAAAACCCACAGCGGGTCAGCAAACAGTGACCCCCAAAAGAGCCAAGAACAGAAGAGAGCCGAGGAAAGCCTTCATGTTCACAAAAGATCACTGTGAGGAAGTAGCCTGAGTTCAGTTTGTAAAGCTTTTATAAAACCGCCGGCAATAATTTCACTGGGTTTGGCAACCTGGGGGGGGTTTGCACAACAGGCTGTTGCGTGCATGGAATCCTCCACCTTTGAGCAGCGCTGCACTCACACAGGAGATGAGGAATGAAATGGCTGAGAGACAGCTTGGCCACCAAGCCGACCTGGCAGCAAACACGTGGCACAAGAAAATCACATCGAAGTATCTTAAATTGTAAAATAACTAACTATTTAAGAGTGTTCTGGTGACTGAGGTAATGGATTTTAATTCATCTCATAAGATTGAGCCCAATGCTGCCATCCTAGTATGTTAGAATCAACATCAGAGCTATCCCAGATCTGTTACAACATTTAATTTCTTGCGCAGAAAACATACAGATTTACACCTACATCATGGCCAGCAAAAACTGCACTGGAGTGTAAGATCTAGAATTTAACGGAAGTGTCATTGGCCACCATAGAAAGCAATCCAAAAACATTATTTAAAATTGTCTTATAAAAATATTTACAGTAAAATTTGTTAGCACTAACGCAATGTTTTCAGTCCTAGAATAAGGCAGTCTTTAAAGGATCTGGCTCAGGTGCTCAGAGTTAACAATACAAACATGAAACCACACACCAAAAACAGACAAATCCAAAAAGCATTTCAAGGTGGGGGGGGGGATACAGCTGGTTCATCATGTGTTATCGTTGTTCATATTGCATAGCTGGAAAACGAGGTCACTTAACTTGCATAACACTGCAACGTTTGAGAAGGAAAGAAACGTGTCGTTTGCCATCGAGAAAAACTGGCTGCAGCCAGGGGTGCCATCACTTTCCCCCGGCAAGGGCTGCGAATCCTAGCCTTGTCCAGTAAGGGTCTGGGCCAGCAGTGGGGCAGAAATGCCATTTTACCATAGCAGAAAAACACTAAAATCAATTTTTCTTACAACCAAGGAAGGTTTATAAAGAGGTCTATAGCAGGGGAAAAATTATCCAGCTTTCAGGCATGTCCAGCTTTCATAACATCAAATTTCAAACTTGCATCTTTCTAGCCCTGCCTACATGTTTGCATCTCTAGCTCACATGAACTCTTACTCTGGGTAGTATTTGCCTTTGCTCCAGCGATGTTACAAGTGCGGGGTTAGCTGGTAACTGTCCCAGCTCTTGAGCTGCACTTGGGCCATACAGTAGTTGTTTAGCTTTAGATTCCCTACATCTACACCAGATCCCGTGAAGGCCACGTGTACCCTAATGCTTGTCCGCTCACCTCAGGCTATCAAGAGATGCTGACTGACCAAAAGCCTCACCTGTCCCATTTCATCCTCTATTCCATAGGCTGTGTTAAAGAGAAACACCTTTTGGTATTAGCTTTTAGGGCAGAGAAATAAGAGTCAGTCCAAGCCGAGGCACCATCTTGCTTACGTCATTGTAAAGATGCATCTCGGGACTCCGATCCAAAGGCAGCAGCAGTCAGGGTCACATTCCTACCAGCCTCAATAGCTTTTACAGGAAGCAACATCTCATAAAAGAGCAGCACGTTGTACTATTATTTTGGCATGTTTCGCTGCAGGTTGTGGAACCCAGAGCAAAAGTTTTAGAGGATATTACAGAAAAGGCTGATTTATTATTATTGTTGTTATTATTTTCAAGACCTCTGAGCTGACAAACAATGGAGGGCAGACATCAAGAATAACACTGCTTTGTAAAAACCAAGAACATCTATAGAAGAGTGGGTGCTACCTCACATTCCCCGTGGAGGTCAGACCCCTCTCTGGGAGGTGACACAGCAAAGGGAGGTGCAGTTTCCCCCAGAGTGAACAGACATCCCTGTTACAAGGAACATGTCAATTCCAACAAGAAAAATCTGTTGATTTACAGAAGTAACCCACTCCTCTACGAAAGCTGCACGAGGTGATGTAGCCTTAGATCCCTCTGAAATAAGTTTTAATCACTTTTCCACTATAGAAGGTCACATGGAGTCTTTTTTGATAGCAGAGCTACGGAGAAAGAAACCAGCAGAACAAGTGGTTAAGAGCTGGGGGTTGGCAGTAGCACGGGCAGAAAGGGTCCTGCAGGCCAGCTGCTCACTAGGAAAAGCCTCAGCTTATCTACAAGGGCGAAACAAAAAAAACCAAAAAACCACCAACCAAAATTAAAAAAAAAAGAAGAGGAGAGAAAATATTTTTCTTCACTTGTTCGCTTTAGCTTCTGGGAGACGACTCTGTATCCAGATGCTTGCCAGAGCTCAAGAAGACACAAAAAAAGTATTTTAAATTCAAACACTTTCTTAAAGAAAAAGCTTTACAAAGGTGGGATGTAAGCAGGACAACTACATTACAGCTGGATCTAGATTTGTCTGTTTTGAGTAGACTTATGAATTCCTCCTACTAATAAAGGAACATCTTCAGTTCAGGCAAGACTGAAATAGTAATTACAGTGACAGTGCTTAGTTCATCTCCATATGTTGGAATCATTAAAACACTGCTTTACTCATTAATCACTGCTTGGTGACAGAGAGTTCTCACTGTATGTGATTTCTCTACATTAATGGCACCGTAAGGTATTTCTTTTAACATCTAAATACTCTGTTTATGAAATGGCATCGAGACGCTGGACAGAGCTGGAGCTGGGGTTTTCAGCACAGCTGAAATTCATGGGTTGGGAATACTTTCCATCCACACAACGTTTGTTTCACAGGAGCAATAAACCCCGTCGGAGCAGCACGTGGTTGGTGGGGTTGCAAAGATTCGTGTGGTTCAGGTGCTGAGATTTCAGCCCCAGGGAAGGCACTGCCCAGCAGGTCCCATCACACACAGCAAACAGCATTCATGGCAAGTAGAAAAATCACAGGGAATTTATTTCCACCACACGACAGACATTTCGGGGATACATACAGTAGTCCAGTGGCATATACAGACGTACGACTGAGACAGTGTCACACTCAAGCCAGAGCACCCTGTTCCAGTCCATTTCTGCTGACTGCTTTTCTTGTTTGGTACTCACTGCCAGCAGGGAATGAAGTCCACCCTCCAGGCGCAGCGAGTAAATAGTTCAACCGATGATGTGCACAGAGCACCGGTAGTGAAGAAATCCAGAAGTGTTTGTTTTACTCACGTGCCCGAATGTAGCCTTTTAGTTTCACACAAGACATTCAGTGCCTGCAGCTCAGGCACAGTCTCAGGACACTGGCCATTGAGAACAGTTGATTGCACCACAGATAACAAGCAACACCTCACGTCCAGCACGGAACGTGTCCCCAGAGGGATTTTCGCTTTGCTATGCAATCCACCGCAGAGCAGATGATGTTTGTAACGTCTCAGTGGTCATGCTAAGACATTAACGGCAATGAGATGGGTCAAATCAGAGGTCAGTCATCTTCCCAACACCACCTAGCGGGATTCACTTCACTTCTGTTCCTCACATTGGTTCGATTGTGTGTCACAACGGTTTGTGAATCACAGCCACACCTGTTGTAAGAATGGACAAACAGGCACAGCTATCGTAGGAGCAGCTCCTGGGTTGGAATGTGGCTTAAGACCACTCTGCAAAGCCAAAAAGCAGCAACAAGCTAGCAGAGAGAGGTGTCTACCACTTCTATGTAAGGTTCCTCTACCAAAAGCAACATGACATGTAGAAATATAAGATTAAAGCTTCTGGAGGCACAGCCCTTGAGTTTATGAGTGAACCCCGCTGTTGCGAGCTCTCCCACTGACTACTTACCTGCATAACTTCTCCCCGTGCTCATGCTGGTTGGTAATAACGTCCACTTATCCGTGATGGGGTTGTAGTATTCCACCGAGGCCAAATTGCAGGAACCATCGTCTCCTCCCACCACATAGAGGAGACCATTCACCGCGCACACACCTCGAAGCAGAGCACAGAGGGTTAGACGTGGGCTAACTCATCCCCCACGACACATCATCTGCCATATTCCAATTCACTCCCAAGCAGATACCTCATCTTTCACTTTTATCACTTCCATACAATACTGATGACTTCCAGCACTAGCACATAAGTTACACTAAAACCCACAGATAACTGCAACCAGACACCAGAGAGAGGCTTGTTGTGGTTACCTGCATTTCTTCTACACATATTCATGTCTGCTACTTGCTTCCAGGTGTTTGTTCCTGGGTCATAGACTTCCACGCTCTTCCTTACTAAGGGACCATCGTGCCCCCCAGTAGCGTACAGCAGCCCGCTGAGAACACCAACACCTGCCGAACAGAGCCCAGCATTAGCCAAGTGTATAGGGGAAAGGGTTGCATGTCCCTACATCTCCTGCTGGCTGTTTTCTTGGCTTCTCCATGGCATTTCCAAAACATGGGCCACATATGCCTCAGGATCATCTGGCACATGGTCAGCTCTCCACCCAGCTGCCACATGGCACTACAGAACACCTGGCAGATGTCCTGTCTTTGAGGGCAGTGCCACTTCATTGCAGATCTTAGTCTATCTGAGATCAATAATCTAGTTCCATGACATTTGCCTGCCTTTTTATTCGGTCCTTTTGCACTGACCCGTTCTCTGTTCCCTTTGACTCCCTGACCACCGTATCCCACCCCACCTTGTTTCTATCTCCTAATTTAAACAACAGGAGTCTGAAACACTCTAAGGCTTCTCCACCTAAAGCTGCTTCCCTGTGCGGTGAGACAGGTCGCACATGGATGGGATAATCCTGACAGGAGCAGAAAGGCCAGCGAGGCCAGCACTGCCAGCACCCACCCATCCACACAGTGACTGGTGTCACCCCCAGGGACTTGGGGACACCCATCCTCACCTCCGCTAGATGTCAGCATCGGGACAGCAATGCTGGCAGCTCAGAACACAGTTTCATTTACCGAGCTGTACAATAAATAGACGGTGCTGCAGTACCGCTAGTGATGAGCGGCACTGGGCAGCCCCCTCCTCAGTGCCTGCTGGAGGGACATCTGTGTGACAACCTTGAGGAACTTGGAGCTCAGCTTTCAAGTTGGGAACAGAAAATTGCAAGGTTATTTGACAGGCAAGCAAGAGCTTTCCTAACCCTGGGCTTGCCATGTGGAAATGGACTTGCAAAGCAGCACTGGGAACGGGGTTTCAAACAGAGAAAATTCACTAAAATCCATCTCACTGCAAGCTGTCAACACACTTCCAACATCACAAGATACCCCTGGTCTCTAAGGCTGCACTGAGCCAGGTTTAAGCATCAACCAGATACTAAAAACCTCTTCAACTGAATTCAAACCAACAGCATGAGAACATATTTGCCTCAATGGGAGCGATGGGAAAGGTATTAAAGTGAGGAAAGATAGATGGTGTATAGAGCAGCCTCCAAGGAGCTCAGAAGGAAATTCCCTCCACAACTTGAACCTGCAGGGTTATTTCAGCACCCAAAGGGCAGCCTCTGGGCTTGGTTCCCACTAGGCAACTGCCACTTTGGCTGTTCTAAAGTGAGAACTGCACAATTTGACATCAGGAAGGACTCACCATACACTGAGCAATAGCACCAATAGTGACACATTCCCTTCCACCTGAAGACGACTCTAAACTCAACCGATAAGAGTTTTTATCCCGAAAAGAGAGGAACAGCCACAAGAGAGGACAAGTTCCTACCTGGCCTAGCACCACGTAATAAGTTAGAAACCATCAAGATCATAATGTAATCCTCTTGGAACACGTCCTTTCCTCTAATCCTCCAGATCACCACCTCTTGGCACCAAAAAACACTAAAAACTAGCTTAGTGGGGGCAAACTGAGATCAATTTTGTTACCTTCATTCGGTCTGCACACAGCCAGTGCAGATGTCCTTTGTGCCGCAAAGCACAGAAAAGATTCAAAAGGAAAATCCTCCTACAACCCCAAAATGACAGAGAAGAAGAGGAGACACAACTTGGCTTTCCATTCCCCGCCTGGGCCTGCAGCTGGCAATTCAGAAAGATAACTCTTTGCTTACAAGTGAGATGCATCTGTTTGCAAGGCTACTTAGAAACACTGAACATTGCTTCATTAATCTAGAAATCAATTTAAATTTGGCAGATTTTAACGAAGTCAGGATGGCTGCTGAGGGCTTCCAAGCAATGATGTTTTTCCCCCTCGTGGGAAGGGAAGGAAATAAGAGGTTGCACTTGCCAGCCTAGCAATGCCAAAAGACGCTTCCATTCCATGAGCAGAGGAGATCCCAGCAATCTCTGCTCTTAAGAACACGTCTTGGAGCCAGTACCTGCACCGCTGCGTCGAGTGCTCATGTCGGCTACATAGGTCCACTCGTTCGTGGCTGGGTTATACTGCTCCACGGTACTAAGGCACTGACGGGACGCTCCATCGTAACCGCCCACGGCATAGAGCTTACCTGGAGAAGAGACACATTGGCATCAGTGTTATGACTATGACCTATTTACTCTGCCACCACAACTGATGGCCCCCAGGTGACAGCAGATCCCAGCCAAGGGAGGGTCCGGGACATGTGCCGAAACCTGCTGTGGTGTCTGGGGAAAATCCAACCAAAGGGATCTGGAGTGGACTTGCAGCCAGGCCAGCCTGGATTTAAAGTTGTTAAAGCTGTCAACGAAGACAAGGAAACAACACGACACAAGCTTCATAAGAAGCCAAAAGCCCAGAGGGTTTTCCAAATGACTTATTGGTGTAGGAGAAGAGGCAACATCAAAGCCAATTCTGGTGATCGAGCGTTTCCTCCTGTTCAGGTGCCACAAGGCAAGGTGTGCTGTCAAAGCTCAATACTATACATTAATTACAATATTACATGAGCAATAAATAAGAAATAGCCTCTTATATTAATATTGTACCTGCATGAAACCCCAAATTTCTGTACAAAACCCATGAATAAGACCAATTTTCAATCCATAACAGCAAAGCCTGGTCACAAAGAAGCTATGCAATTCTTTATCACATGGGACTGCCAACAGTAGTTATCTGCAGTCTTAAGCTTTTCTATCCTCCTGTTCTCACGATCTTTGCAAGGCTCCAAGATCAGGCCTCATGGTCCTTCCTTTGACCCCTATACTCTCTCAGCAACACTCGTGGCCTCCTCGGGCTGTGGTCATCAGGAGAGGTTTGCAAGGATCAGTTTTGCTGCTGTGTTCCCTCTGTATCTTTGCCTCCATAAATGTTTCAAACTCTTATTTGTGCTGTTGGTTCAACCCACCCAACATTAATCAGCTAATCAAAGGCAAGAGTGCCAGACAGAGCAAGACAAGATTAAGTCACCATGGAGGTGTTTAAGGCACAGGTGGACAAGGTGCTGAGGGACATGGTTTAGTGTCTGATAGGAATGGTTGGACTCAATCTGGTGGGTCTCTTCCAAACTGGTGATTCTATGATTCTGAGTTCCCTGTCATGCATCAATTATTAGATATGTTAACTACCCACAGACATCAGATCAATCTTTATCACATTCAGACAAACAGCGAGGATTAATTACAGGCTGCAGCTTGTTCCCTGATCAGCTCTTCTTCATCATCACATGCCCTCATTTTTTTTTTTTTTATCACGGACTCCAACACGTGCAACACTGACTTGCGCTTTCAAACAAAGCAAAGGAAAATGATTTTATACGTCTCCAGTAGGAAGCCTGGCCATAGAAACGCATCTCTCAAGTGCGTACTTAATATTTGTTCCACATTCAAATGACTGACCCACTTCAGCAAATCCCACTGATCACCAGCAGCCCAGCACTTCACACGCGTGGGACAATATTGAAGGAGATGTTTCTTAAATATGCAAATTTAGCACAGCCAACACTGTTGAATTCTGACTTTATCTCCCTCCTGCTCCTCACATAAACACGTTCCACATGCATGAACCCATTCCACGTACCTCCCACGCACACAGTTCACAACAAGCCTTGTGCCAGCAGGTGCTCCGAACTGTACTAACAGGGAACTACTATTCCATGCTAAAGACAAGGTCAAATAAAACCTTCCACTTGTTTCAGAACTGATTTTATTAAAGGAAGAAGAGGCTCCTACTCAAACTGCTGTTTCCCCTGGATCCTGGATCCAAACCAAGCTGCTCGGTTCCAACTCACTCAAGTTTGGTGCTGACACATAGGTGCTAAGAGCCGCTGTGATTCCCACCGAGCACCCTCTCCACCCACCTTGCTGCCTTGCTCCTGAGCTGCTGCAGCAGCGTTTGCTGTTGTCAGTCCCTGCTCATTTATGAACCAGAGCAAGTCGTGCCATGCGTGCCAGCAAGCCTGATGTCANAGCCCAGCACTTCACACGCGTGGGACAATATTGAAGGAGATGTTTCTTAAATATGCAAATTTAGCACAGCCAACACTGTTGAATTCTGACTTTATCTCCCTCCTGCTCCTCACATAAACACGTTCCACATGCATGAACCCATTCCACGTACCTCCCACGCACACAGTTCACAACAAGCCTTGTGCCAGCAGGTGCTCCGAACTGTACTAACAGGGAACTACTATTCCATGCTAAAGACAAGGTCAAATAAAACCTTCCACTTGTTTCAGAACTGATTTTATTAAAGGAAGAAGAGGCTCCTACTCAAACTGCTGTTTCTCCTGGATCTGAACCAAGCTGCTCAGTTCCAACTCACTCAAGTTTGGTGCTGACACATAGGTGCCAAGAGCCGCTGTGATTCCCACCGAGCACCCTCTCCACCCACCTTGCTGCCTTGCTCCTGAGCTGCTGCAGCAGCGTTTGCTGTTGTCAGTCCCTGCTCATTTATGAACCAGAGCAAGTCGTGCCATGCGTGCCAGCAAGCCTGATGTCAATTAACACAGATTTTAGTATTCCTGCCCAACCACTGCACAATACTATTTGCTTTTACAGGCCAGAAGCAACGCAAGAAGAATAAGGATTCAAAGAAACCTGCATACACTTAAGAACGTTCACAGGAGACAGGGGCTGGTCTGATGCAGGTCTGAGGCTCTTGGAAAGCTACACGTTTTTTCACTAAGTTAAAGAGGAGAATGGAAGAAGTTACAGCAATTAAATCACATAAAATAAATCTTTACTAACTAGTCTAGAGAATAATTCCAGCGGTTCCCTCCTATTACAGGTTTCCATTTGACACAGTAATATTGGCTTGATGGAAATGGTTGCTGATTTTCTTACCCTCCACAACTCCAACTCCAACACTGCTTCTTCTTGTGTTCATGGGAGCCACAAAAAACCACTCATTGGTTTTATAGCTATAGGCCTCAACTGATGCCAGACCTAGTTAAAAAGGGGATACACAGGTTTTCTAATTAAAAAAAAAGAGAAGAAAAAAAGATTGATGTTGCACTTCCATCCACCTTCTACCTCCTCCCAAGCCCTTAATTCCCCCCACACTCCTGCAACCCAATTTTCTAGTCCCTTGCCTTTCAGGCTGGGACCAGAGCATCAACACAACTTCTTCAGCAGCTGGAAAAACTGTTGCCCCATTGCCCCTGCCCTTGGGGACACCAAGGTGGAGCACAGCCCAGATTCCAAGCCCAAAAAAATTCCATGTTCTTTCAACCATCACAAAATATCCATGCAAAGGTTTAAAAACTCCTGCAGGCTCTGTTGCATTGTGCTCATCACCAGCTGAAACAGTCAGTTTAGAGCTTAACCAAGTGGCAAAGCTCTACAGCTGGAGCAGAGGTGAAAATCTAAACATGCAGTTACGGCAAGATAAATCCCAATCACACATGCCCTCTGAGATGCCTTGCGGGTGTTTTATTCATATTCCTATGAAAAATGGAACTAAAACAAGGAAAAAACCCTTTTCAAAGGCATATTCATACAGAGAAAGAGACTGAAAGGAGTGTATCACTAAAGGAAAAAAATAGGATGAAATTCTCTGCAATTACTGACGGGTTAGAATGTGCATGTGGTTAATTACAACACACAGTAAACCCAATCCCTGGCTTTACAAAATCAAAGTGGAAGGGTGCAGGAACCTCACTAAAGCTCTGCAATCTTTGCAGGGGTCTCTGGAAACATTTTCTCAGGTCAGGCACTGCCTGGTTTTTGCTCAGCCACCTACCAGTGCTGCCATCAAAGCCGCCCACCGCGTACAGGAGATCGTTGAGCACCGCCGCGCCTAGAGTGCTTCGTCTTTCCTGCATGCTGGCTATGGACGTCCACTGGTCCTTCACACCATCGTACACATCCACCGTCCGGACCCTTAAGGATCCGTTAAAGCCCCCGACAGCATAGACGTTGCCAGCCATAAACACCACACCTGATAAAAGAGGAGACAGATTTTAAGTAGGATTTACAAACAGCTTGGGATATAAGTACCGTGAAATACCTGCCAGGGTGCGTAAGACAGCTGGGAGAGCAAAATATAGGGAAGTCTTTAGCGTTTTCTGCAGGTTATAAGCACTAGAGCCAAGTAGGATAAAACATACGTGTTGTAGGGAAGGTGAAATGAACATAAATACAGGGTAACATAAGGCACAGATGGATTTCACACCTGATGGAATCATTNATGATTTAGTTTTTGATAGGAATTGTTGGACTCGATGATCCAGTGGGTCTCTTCCAACCTGGTGATTCTATGATTCTATGATTCTAAATCACATTCACAAGCCCCTCAGGTGTCTTCAGAGGAACATTCCCAACTTACAGATCTGCTCTCCATCACCCCACTCCTCAGCACCAGAAGTGGTGATTTTCGCTAGGAAACCAGCAAGGAAAACTGGATCCCCCTGGGCTGCCAGGTCAGTGGGCTAAGAGGAGGAGAAGCAGCCAGAAGAAAGAGGTGACTCAGAGGAGAGAGGGGCTATGAAGGGCAGACAAGCAGGAGCAACCTCTCTGGAGAGCAAGGCACTCACTGGAATAAGGATACACGTGTAGGGAAAGAAGAGAAAGGAATGGCAAAAAGAAAGAGCTGCTTGAGGCAGGGGACCCAGAGGGAGGCTGATGGGACAACTGAGGACACTCATTACCCCGTGAAGAGCTGCACTGGGAAAACAAAAAAGGTTATGGCAAGTGTTCCTGTTACCTGCTCTGCATCTCCGGGAGGGAAGCTCAGCAACCTGATCCCACCGCTCCTCCTCAAAATCATAGCACTCCACACTGCGAATGGCTTTGGGCGCTTGCCCACCCACCACAATCATCACCTGGAGAGAGAAGACAAGAGCTAGAAAGCCTCAGACACCAGCCAAGGCAGCTGCTCACAGCAAAAAAAAAAAATCATTGGCACAACCCAGTCAAGAGCAGCTGCCTAAACCATTCTGCAGGTCCACTAAAAGCATCTTTTGGGGGGAAGGAAGTTATGTCCAATTTAATGCACGTTACATTGGGCAGCACCAGTATCGTTCCTCACCATTTCCAAAGCGGACAACCTGCCCTCTTTCCCCACGAAACACAAAACCGCTTCGCACCACGGCACACACAAGACTCGCTGCAGAAGTATTAAGTGAAGAAGATCTCAGAGTAATTTTCAGAGCCTACCCACTGTTTAGTCATTATCTCCACGGTGGAGCTAAAAATAATCGATGACACTTAGCAAATAAAACCTGACAGCTGTATTGCCACCTGCAGGGAAGATAACACTCAGAGAAATCACCAGGACTATTAAGACCCAGGGTGCTGGGCTGCTGAAGGAAGTGATTTGTCAGCTTTATTAAGGCTTTTGGCTGCAACATGTATTGATGCAAATCCAGTAATTATACTCTAAAATCCTCACAGATGGGGAAGATCTCGGTGAAGGTGATCGAGGGCAATCTCAGGAGCATGAGAACCTCTCTGTCAGGTCAAGTTAAAGATCCACCTGACCCCACACTCCATTCCCAGCTGGAAAAGCGAGCAGGCACTGGAGTGCTGCTCCTCACTGCTAAGTCTCAGGTGGGCGCTGCAGACCAACACATGAACAGGATCATCCAACCACCTGCACCTACAAACAGCTCCACCTGCACTTTGTTCTGAACACATTTCCTTTATCCCTCCACAGGTCTCACGAGAGGATTTGCTCCACTTATCACAGCAAGTTGGCAGAAGCAAGCGTTACCCAAGAAATCCAATTTTTACAATGCCAAGGACCTGAAAGCAAGATAGCAGGGCCTCAAATACAGTCAGAGTGGATGGGAAACAGGTTTTAGACTCTGCAAGGCAGCTGTGAGTAGCTGAGGGGATAAGACTGTCACTCAAGGTGACTCGGGTAATGAGCTCAACTCCAATCACAGTTGCTTTAAAAGTACAGAGCTAAAAGTAGAGACTATTTAAAGAATAGGAAGAGCATTAAAATAGTGAACTGTTTGATCTGCAAAGATGAGAATGTCACATTAAAAACCAAATTGTGCCTAAATTGGCAGCCTGACTCCTAGTTGTGCAACAGCCTCCCATGAAAAGCTGCAGAGCTTCACATGATTACAGAATTAGGAGATTTCACAGCAGACAGTAATCCCTCATCAGCAGGACCAACAGATCAGTTGAAAGTTTCTCAGTAACAGGATTGCTGGAAGATCATCACCTTTCCCCCTTTCTTTACAGTTAAAAAGAAAGGAGGAGAGACCTGCAGAAAATGTGGTTTCATAGTCACAGGTCATGCTATAGAACTCGCTGGTTCACTGCTCTTTTTATCCTTAACTATAGTCCTTGAACAAGGGTCACATCAGCCCTTCATGATACGCCCAAAGCTATGTTCTACCCACCTCACCTGAGTGCCTGCAGGTGGGAAGATCACAATTTTTCTTCACTAATAAAGTGGTGGCCAGAGCATCAGGAGAAGTGTGGGGAGTAACAAGGATTATTTTTACTCAGTAGTTGCTTTGAGTCTATCAAAATTCACTTCGGGCTTCCTGCTCATGGGTCTGGGTGCTGTTCCTTCCTGCTCTCCTGGCTTCTGATTATGAGACGGGACAAGGAAAGATACCCACCGTGACCCTCCTCAGCAGAGCTTCACGACAGTGCTACAAGCCAGCAGAAAGCCCAGCCAAGCCCAGCACTGCAGGCAGCTGCTGCTCCTCCACGGGTCAGTGATTCTCAAGCCACAGCTCCAGAAGCAACAGCCGTGCACAAAACCACTTGTGGCTGACAAAACATTACAAGAGCTGACCCCTGACCCTGGGAGGAGAGATATTGTTTCTCCTAAGAGTTTATTTAAATTCATCCAACCTAATTATATACCCTTGGTGGGTACGGGCAAAACTAGAAGAGGGAATAAAATACTTTGAAGGACGATCAAGAAGCTCATAAGGAGTAATGCAGCAGTTACAGGAGTTCCTTTCAAAGACAAAATGCCACCAGTAATGCAGTGTGAGGTGACACAAAGAGATGAACTCTGCTCACCTTTGGCAGGCTAACAGGAGTCCTTGGCTTAGTTCTGGGATTCTTTATCAGTTGCCTTTGGTCCAGAGGAAGCAAATGATATTTCATGGCTTCGATAAGAAAGTCTTTACAGGTGTTGTTATTCTTGATTAAAGCTTCTTCTTCAACTGTCTGAGAACATGTACACACACAAAAGATCACTTAGACCAAAGTACTCCGCGGCACACGTCACAAGGACATTTGTAGAAAGAACAGGAAACCTGGAATTTCTCTTCCAAAGAACCAATGTAAAAAACAAAAAATGCAGAAGACAACATAGACCTCCAGCTCTTCCCAGAGAAACACATGCAGTAACATCCAAGCTCCTTATTTTCTTCCAGTATCACTCCTGAACAGCAGCGCTCCCTCAGTTTTATCACCCTCTGCCAGAGACTTAACTCAGCAGAGGAGAATTCACCAGGAGTCTGGGTAGAAAGAAGTTATTTCCTTTATTCAAGTCAGTTTTTTTTTTTTAAGGAGAGGTAACATTTTTTTTTCTCAACCAGAAGATACAGTTGAGAGGAAAAAAAAAAGATATATGGTGAGTTCAGTTTGTGAATATCAATTTTATTTCAGCTGGTTTTTTTAGACACATGATAAAAGGATAGTGGTTAAAGACCCCATATATCAACCTCTTCCCTCAGGGATTCTCAGCTCATTAACAAGGCCCAGCTCCCAGGAATTAACTTCTCAAGAACAATCCCTAAGTCAGGCAGCATCTCACCTGCCAGTCACAGACCCATCTCTATTCGCAGAACATATCTTAAGCCAAAGTTATCACACAGGGAGTGTTTTCAAGAAGCTAAATTTACCTCTGTTCTAGGGGAAAAAAAAAAACCTGCACATGCTTATACCACCACCACCTGAGTATTTTCAGGATGAAAAAAATTCCAAGATTTAATTTCTAAATGCTTCTACCAAGAAGGGTAGGAGCTCTGCTCTCGGCACTGCTGAGACCACATTTACATGAAGGTTTCTGTGCAGGCACATACATTTAAGAGACCACTAATTTTTAGACTAGAATAGAATAGAATGGAATGGTTTGGGTCAAAAGGGACCTTAAAAATCATCTAGTTCTAGCCCTTTGCCACGGGCAGGGACACCTTCCACTTCTTTACAGGCTGTGACATGTCAAATTACCCATCTCAGACACAAGCAGCCAAGCCATTCATCAAGGAGATACCAGCAGCTTAAGTGCAAGTATTAATTACTCATTTGCAGACTAACCTGTACAAGATAATCTCTGGGCAAGAGGGGTAGGCGAACATGCNTGGGTAAAAAGAAGTAATTTCCTTTATTCAAGTCAGATATTTTTTTAAGGAGAGGTAACATTTTTTTTTCTCAACCAGAAGATACAGTTGAGAGGAAAAAAAAAAGATATATGGTGAGTTCAGTTTGTGAATATCAATTTTATTTCAGCTGGTTTTTTTAGACACATGATAAAAGGATAGTGGTTAAAGACCCCATATATCAACCTCTTCCCTCAGGGATTCTCAGCTCATTAACAAGGCCCAGCTCCCAGGAATTAACTTCTCAAGAACAATCCCTAAGTCAGGCAGCATCTCACCTGCCAGTCACAGACCCATCTCTATTCGCAGAACACATCTTAAGCCAAAGTTATCACAAAGGGAGTGTTTTCAAGAAGCTAAATTTACCTCTGTTCTAGGGGACCCTTGCCATGGGCAAGGACACCTTCCACTTCTTTACAGACTGTGACATGTCAAATTACCCATCTCAGACACAAGCAGCCAAGCCATTCATCAAGGAGATACCAGCAGCTTAAGTGCAAGTATTAATTACTCATTTGCAGACTAACCTGTACAAGATAATCTCTGGGCAAGAGGGGTAGGCGAACATGCTCCATCAGTTTAGCCATGTGCTCTAAGCGAGATTCCTTCTCATAATTTATCCAAGAAATGACGGCTTCGAAGACCTACACAGATAAAGCACAATTAAATAGAGAAGAGAAAACTGGCTTGAGCAGTCACCTACCCAAAAACTCAGGAACACTGATTTTACAACACTGAAGGAAGGAGGGGCAAGATCTTTATCAAACAGATGAAAAAGTTGTCACTATACCCGGAGCACAAGCCCCACAGCAGCAAAGAGGGGAGCTGACCACGCATATTAATAAGGAACCTCACATCTCGATGTGCTGTATCGCTCTCAAAGCTAAGCGTGTATCCAGGCCAATCTCATACCTCTTGGACATCAATCCTGGAAGGCAGCCAGGAAACTTAATTAGCCTGCTGACATTTGCACTGGACATTATTCATTAAATCAGCCACTATTACTCCTGGTAACAGAGATCACCCCTCCTGAAGGAGTTTGGCCACACGGTAAGTCACAAAGTTCACCCTCATATTTAAACACAGAATTAGTCCCCCCCACCTCGCCCCAAAACCAAGCAGTCTCCAGGACACATCACGACACACGCAGGAAAACCACAGTCTGCAGCCACGCACGTGTTTCGCAGCTAAAAATACCCAGATATTTCTGCAGACAATCAAGAGCACACTGGACCTTCTGGTCTGAACCCAAATCTAGCTTTTCTCCCAGATCCAACTGATTCAGATAAGCAGCCGAACTTCAACTATATGACAAAGCAACCCTGTGCAGGAGGAGACCTGCACGACAAACAGATGCAGGCAGAAGCGTCCTACGTGGGTTCCTGGCGTGCATATGCATTTGCTTATATAACCACGAGCCTCACTCCTCGCAGAAGAAAGGCCTGAAAATGTCACTGGGAGGCTTTCCTGAAACAACCGGCAAGGAAAGGAGAGGGGCTGCTGCAGTCTGGGATGCTGCACAGCAGGAGCTGGATCCTCGCAGAGGAGTTTCCCCACAGAGTCAGGATTAAACCCTGACCCTTAACTCACATC
Source organism: Piaya cayana (assembly GCA_013389865.1). Taxonomy (NCBI): domain Eukaryota; kingdom Metazoa; phylum Chordata; class Aves; order Cuculiformes; family Coccyzidae; genus Piaya; species Piaya cayana. Next base: position 92,953 of record WAAB01003106.1, on the reverse strand, counting down.
TATCTACAGGCAAAAATCCCTGAGTGCTCTCACTGCCCTGCAAGCAGTTGCGGGGGGCTGAGCACAGCCCTCTCCTACAGACCCTGGCTGTCCCGTGCTTGCCCTGAAAGGCTCTGCTGGTCACCACGCTGCACACAGGCTCTGGCTTTCAGCTTCCCAGGGTCACCAAATGGTCAGCCCAATTTGCACAGACAGCTTTTTCTTTCTTCCCATCCCTCCCCAAGAAACCATTCTGTCTAGTCCAAGGTCACAAATTCGACAAAATGAACCAGAACTGAGGGCACCGTTTCTCGGTCCCCAATTGTCGCCGGCAAGTGTCTTTGCAGAAGATGCTGGCAGACACGTCCTCCCACAAAGGAAAGGCAGAGTGGAAAGCGGTTTCCTCCTCTTTGACTAAGATTTGTACTTTAAAAAAGCACTAAAGCACCAGCCTCATTTCCTATGCCAATAAATGCTTTTGGTGAACTCTTTGGAATTCAGGATGCTGCAATGAGGATTTTTAAGCAACGCAATGGGGAGCCGTGCAACGAAACCCCAGCAAATCCAGAGGAAAATAACTACCACAGAACCTTTAAGTATTTTAAAATTAAAAGAACTTTGACTTTGGCTACAAGGCATTTAAAGCTGAAACCAGGCTGTTGTGAAGAGTTTTAATTGCAAATGAACATGGAACAAGCATAAAGCAAATGTTTAGCCAACAAACATGCTTTTCATTAACCTCTTCTGCACGAATGCTGAGCTACAGAACAGGTCACAGAGCTGGTAAATACCCAGCTACAGACCAAGATAATAGTGAACAAGTCTTAAGGAAGGTAAAGCAAATGGGCATGAGGAATAAACTGTTTCCTTGGTGCTGGAGACTGCCTCCGAGTTAGGCATAAACTGTCGCTACCCTGCTGTGCCTACTCTGAAAATAACATTTTCAAAAAGTCAGATTCTGGCACCTTCCATTGGCTCAGATTCTTAACTTCAGGGGAGAAGAAATCTTAATCCAAGTCCGCAATTTCTCTATTTGAAGGTCACATCTGTTTTTCCACGACTGCCATGCCCACCTTCCACACCAGCTCCGCACGCTGTGCCCACTCTAGACTCAAGAAGATGTTTGGGTTTTTTTCCAGCCATGCACGACTCGCTGCCAATGTGTGATGAAAAGAAGCGATTACCCACACAGCTTTATTTAGAGCAGAGGCATGGGCCAAGTTTGTGGCTGGCACCTGCCCGGCTGCAGGAGCAGTCCTGACCTTAGGAGAGGCAGATTTCTCGCTTTATGGAAGAGTAAAAGCCTGGAATATCCCTTTTCTGCACACCACCTAAGCAAAGAGCAAGCCTAAATGTTTTCCCAGTCTCTTCAGCCCAAACTCAAGTTGTTAGATGCTCCCAGGAGTGAGGACCAAATTGTGCCTCAGCTTGTACTGCATGGTAGCAGTACGAGATGATAAATCAGTGTGAAATGCCCAATCCAAAACTCCCAGCCCTTTTAATTTCTTTCGTCACTGTTCTGAGTTGGCAGGAACCCTTTCTCAAGGGCTGGAAGCCCCTCTATTTCACACATCATTAGTAAATATGAATAAACATGATTTTTTAATGTTTTTTCCCTTGCTTGCACACACTGTTGCAATGAAAGAGCCAATTAGGTCAGGTACAGAAAGCTTTCATAAAACTGTCCTCAAAGTACTCAGCTAGAGCAAAAAGAGCAGGCAGGGACCAAAATAAACCTTTGCCCTAGGCCAAAAGGGCCTGTGCAACTGCAGAGGCTGGCAGGAGCAAGAGGAGGAGGGGATAATCTTTGAATAAAGGGGAAACATAGCCAGTATTTTACAATTTGGAAAGATTTCTGTGAAAACAGACAATTCTCACAGTCGTGACGGCCTGCAGATACACACATTCAAAAATTTGTAGAGGTAAAGACTATATTTTATTAGGCCAATTGGTCTTAATCAGGGGGTGGCAGAGGAAGGGGAGTACACCCAAGCCTTTGGGTGCAGGCTACCCAGGGAGGTGGTTGATTCACCTTCTCTGGAGGGGTTTAAGTCACGGGTGGATGGGGTCCTGAGGGACATGGTTTAGTGTTTGATGGGAATGGTTGGACTCAATGATCTGGTGGGTCTCTTCCAACCTGGTGATTCTATGATTATAAGGGTAAGAATTCCCTCCCTGACCTTGTTACCTGCTGGCTCAGGAAGGACTCAGCTACACTTCTCAATGACCTACACAGGGCAACGCTCTGGCTCCCAGTCTGCAGCACACACATGAGACACGGCAAGAACAGGAGCTTCCCATAAAATCTGGCTGTGACAACTCAACTCTCAGATTTTTAAAGGTTTTGACTATTTACATCATCTCACTGCTTAAAAAAAAGTTCTCTATCAATCACATGTGCACGTGCATACACAGTTTATGTGGTTATGTATAGATACAGGCACACACATATATATTATTTTTTAAACCTGTATACATACATATGTATATACACACACACATGTATCTGATAGCAGATAGCAGATAGGAAGAATAAAGGTCAGGAAAACTGCTTATCTGTCATGAAGCTAATACAAAACAGCAGCCTATGAGAGCCCCTCCTCAATTTTCAGCACTACTTTGGACACCAGCACATATTTCACGTTTATGTTCCAATCCACTTCTCTGCCTCTCTCCTGTTATTCGTATCTGTTGAATGTGCACTTTATGTTTACGTTTCTTTCCACTGCTTTGCATTCTCAACTTTTACAATCAGCTAAAGAAATACTGGGTTTGATTGTACAAAGCTCAAATGAGGGAGGGAGTACTCTGATTTCTCTGGGCACAAGGCCAATAAAAGCTTTTTAACAATGCTGCATAGGACTGGAAAAAAAAATGGTTTCTAAACTTGCACTTCCCTTTGCAGTCTGCTTGGCTCAAACAAAGTGATTCTGCTGCGTGTTCACGTCATTTGTTTTTACCCTTTTCGTCCCTGCCTGCACGGCACCATGCAGCATCCCACCCAGATGCCCACACGAGCCCCACGTCTGCAGAAATGCCCTCCCGAAGCCTCCAAGTTTGCTGGCTCAGGATCTGAACGAAGCATCGCTGCATTCACACCTCACGTGGTGCAGATCTTCCAGCAAGCTGCACTGTCAGTTATGGGTACACACACTGAGACAGGCAGCCTGACCAGCTGGGCACAGACCAGCAGCACCAAGCACACCTGGGTCCAGCCTCATCCCACCAAAATGCAGCAATTCACCAGACATCCTGAAATTATGAGCCTCACAACCCTCACGGCTCTCTTCTAGCTTCCTATAAGCATCCATCTTCCCTTAGCGGCAATTTGGAGGTGAGCTGAAGGACTCCAGACACATAAAACTGCCCAGAAACCCACTGCAGGTCCTGCAACAAGCCCACCAGAGGAATGGGCTGGATCTGGTGTTCACCAAATGAAATAAACCTCCTTCCCATGCCTATAGCTACACAAAACATATTGAATATTTCAACCACAAAACAATATTAACCAGTGCCTTTTTTCCCCTCTTCCATTAAAAACACTGATGATACTAAAAAATTGTTTATCTGCTTCCTTCTTGGTTGTGAGCCTCCTTTAGTTGGTTTGTCTGATCTGCAACAGAAGCCCATACGCTTCACTGACCTAAAGAAATTCACCTGGATTTGAGCTTTTGTGGCACGTTATAAGAACACCAAGAGCAAGTAGGAGGGTCCTAGCTTTCCAGAGAGGGAAGGTATGTGGTTCTGTCTCCCAGGGCTTTTGGAAGAGATATGGATCTGAGAACCACAACATCCTACAAAGAACAACCAAGTAAAGATCATTTTTATGTGGTTTTAGGATTTGCATTATTTTTCATTTTCCTTTCCACACGATCTCTGTTGGAAAATGGCCCCTAAAGATCAAAACATAAGAACAGTTCCCAAAGCAAGATCTAGAAACATTCCAGCATTCTTACATTCACTGTTGCTATACAATTTACTGTACCTTTTCTTCAGAGGAGACCGTGAGCTTGTCACTTGATATTAAACTGCAAACCTGGTCCAGACTAAGGCTAAGAAATTCTTCTCCTAGCATCACCTCAGGGAAGTGCTGCTCTGTTCAACAAATGAAAAGGCAGAACAGAAAATTATAATGAAATCCATGCTCTAAGTCATTGGAAAGATTGCAGCATTCAGAGAACCGCTGTTATCGCAGCTCTGAGCACCCAAGTGAGAGATCCCAAGGCGTCTGGGTGAATCTGTACGTGCAAGGGGAGATTCTCAACCTATGCATACAAACAGAAAGAGGAGAGCTGATGATCCCACTTTAAAATTCTTACCCCAAAATGTAAACTTAACCCTTCCCCTACTTCAGATCCCCAGAATTGATCTTCCCCAGCAGCCTTGCCTCTTCCCACATAGTCTGCAACTGCAAAAATTTATTATTCTCCCTTCTGCCTCTAAGTCTCTCTGTGCTATAACTCTGGAAGCCACTTGAAAAATCAACATACAGCAATCCACCTCACTACTTATAGTCCCAAACTGTGAGACTTGTGACCAATTGCAATACAATCCAGAAAAGGATCATCAGATCTGTCGAGCTTTTCACTTAGCCAGAGGGCACCAGGAAGGAATTACTCCCTAGAAAAGATTTTTTAGATCAAAAACATTGTTAGCCAGCTGCAAGCAATTTTAGTTTTGCAAGTATTTATTACAAACCATGCCAGTTTTATCTCACCTGCCATTTGCCAAGCCCCATTTATCTTTAACTGAAATACAGAAACATGAATCTCGGACACTTTATCTGAAGCAACTTTTTTTCAAGCTCCTAATCCCTTTGGCTTTGAGAAGCTCAGACTCATATATTCAAAGAATGGCTGAGAGAGCTGGGGTTGTTTAGCCTGGAGAAGAGGAGGCTGAGGGGAGACCTCATTGCTCTCTCCAACTCCCTGATAGGAGGTTGTAGAGAGGAGGGAGCTGGGCTCTTCTCCCAAGTGACAGGGGACAGGATGAGAGGGAATGGCCTCAAGCTCCGCCAAGGGAGGTTTAGGCTGGATATTAGGAAAAAAATTTTCACAGAAAGGGTCATTGGGCACTGGAACAGGCTGCCCAGGGAGGGGGTTGAGTCACCTTCTCTGGAGGGGTTTAAGGGACAGGTGGACAAGGTGCTAAGGGGCATAGTTTAGTGATTGATAAGAATGGCTGGACTCGATGATCCGGTGGGTCTCTTCCAACCTGTTTATTCTATGATTCTATGATTCTAAGAGCTCCTTCCACAACAAGATCTGCCTCTAGTTTTCACCTCTGAAAAGCACCTTGTTTGCCAAAAAGCAACACCACAGTGACACAAGCTGGCGTAACTTCCAGAGAGGAGCTCCTTGGAGACTGCACCTCACCAATCTGGTACTAAAGAGGGTATCTGGGCTTCCTCAACCATGTTCCCTACTTGGTCTAATGAGAACCAAGCCATCAGGGCTAAGCCAAAGGCTCTGACTAAAAATAGCAGTATCTGGATGCAGTCTAATACTCTGTTACACTGGAAATCACCCATAAGATCTAATGAACGTTTCTGGCTTTAAATATTTGAGAAGCAGGAAATGTTCCCCATGCAGTAAGCTGGACGCACTCTGACTTCTGGACACAATCTCCTATTCATCCTGGACTGGCATCTGGCAGCAGAAAAATATTTGATCTCTTGTTATGAGTCAGAAGCAAGTAAAAATATTTATTGATTTTAATAAAGTAACTCGTTCAGGCTTTAAGAAGGCTCCTCCACCTCCTAAAGTTATCCATTGGCCAGAACTAAGCACGTCTCAAGTAACTGGGCTCACGCACGCATGGACTCTTGAGCTTGGGGATTTCTGTCTTGGTTTAACGCTGTTACATAAGCAACACGGTGAAAGGAATTTTAATGGCATTTTTATTAATGGAGTTCCATTAACATTACATGGGCCGTTGTACTAACTGGGACTTATGAATGCAAATAAAACAACAAAGCAGACTCCCTAATTGCCAAACAATGAAATAAATATACAGTGAATGCATTGCTTGTTGGGTTAAAGATTAAACAGGGCCCAGAAGCAAGGATAATGAGATATTACAAGCAAGCCTTTACACGGTTAACCATTCCTTCCAGGGTACCTTTTCCTCCAGGGGATAATACAGCCAGAGCAGCTGGAAAGGTTTTACTTTTATTTGCAGGAGAATAGGGGAGGACTCAGTGGGCTCATTTTTATTCCCACTGAGCCTACTTGTGGTCCCATTAAGGACAAAAATTATACCAAGGAAAATGCTTTAGGATAGAACAGGTGGCTCTGGAAGACAGCAGGTGCATTCCCCCCTATACAAATAAGATAGAAAAGCAGAAAACTGAACTGCTTAGAGCAAATGATCAGCTTCTTCCAAACAGAGGTCAAGGGCAACTCTTCCGGAGAAGACTGGAAAAGGCTGGTGAGTTAAGAGCAAGGGGCCGCTTGGAACAGCTTTACATTTACAGCATAGAGAAGGAATGCTGGAAGCCACTGCCTGTACCTACTTAAAGCAACCAAATACATTTACTCTCAAGGAAACAAGAGCCTATCCATCCTTAGCGTAAGCAGCCGTTGCTCCATGGGTCAGAGGCCCCGAATGCATGACAATTTTAGCTGAGTGTTTCCACTCCCACCCACAAGATCTAATTTCACCCAGCACCATTTACTCCCAGGACGCACAAACCCGCCCAGCATAACCTACAGCTCTCATGTGGCAGAGTGCACAGGGGGGACACCAGCAAGCCAACGCTGCACTGTTGAGCTTACTAGGAACATATAGAGGAACCGTTTTGTGGGCTGGGATACACATGACCAGGGGGTTTTGCCTCCTTAGTCGTTCCCTGTTACCAAACACATTTCACAATTTGCAGCATCACAGAAAGTTACAAGTCAACAATCCAGTAAAATGATCTCCCCTTCAATGTTCTAATGCTGGAAGTATGAAGAGACCAACCAGGATGCGCTGGTCTTGCTCAGCCTAGAGCTGTTGTACAAGGAAGCAGGTTTAACTTGACAAACCGATAACCCTTTCCTCACCTGCATAGGCATTTGCCTGCTGCAGCAGCTCAGTGCACGCGTGCACATCGGCAAAAGCTCGGATTCCAAGGCAGTTGGTGGGATGCAGCTGGGACTGGAGAAAGTCACAGCAGTTTTTTCTAACGTCCATCAATTGCAATAAACTAGCAGCTGGCAACAAAACCTGCAAAGGCAAGAAAAGCGAATTCGAGTTAGCCACAAAGAAAGCTTGATTCACAGCTTGCACAAACTCTCCTCTAGACAGGCTCCTATCCCAGCACAAGGAGGGAAGGAGGAAAGTTACAATTTTAGTGCTATCTGTATGCAGAAGATCCCTGACTGTGCTCTAAGAGCTGGAAACAGCCATGCCATGCTGTGCTAAGCATAAAATGAAGATCACAAAAGACCTCAAGGCAGGTAAGGTAAGGACAAAATGAAAGCAGCCATGGATGCAGCTAATTTCTAGCTTTACTGCAAGTGGGTCCTGCACACGTTTTTTCTTTTTCCTGAAGAGCTTCACAGAGATATGCATTACCATCACATTCAAAGCCCATAGCATTTCAGCACTCCTGAAAACCTGGAGCTTTCTTATTTCTTATAAAGCCATAGTGGCTTATGGGCAGACTGCCCAAACTACCACAGCAGAGGGAGTTCATAGCAAGCTCAAGCACAGGTTTTGGTGACAGCAAAGCTCTTGGGAAAGATGGAGCCAACTGTTCAAGCCAACAGCCCTTATTTTCACCAACACCAAATGCTGTGGATGCTTCAGCTCTGTGGTATGTGACTGCATCTGGAAATGAGGGGCTGCTTTGTATCTGCAAAACTAAGCTGAGAAAAGGGAGACGGAACTGGATCAGGAACGTGACATCTGATGAAAAAAACACCTTTGAGGCCAGTGAGCAGGACGGGAAACAGAAAATAAAGTCAGTCGGGATGTTACAGCTTGTGACATCAGCTACTTCCTTTCTTATGTTGTTCAGCAGCTGCAGACATGTCTTAACCCAGCTCTTCCGTAGCTCTGCCTGCTTTACACGTGTCCTTCTAACTGGGCATCTGCGCTCACCATCTGAGCACAGGTTTCCGGAAAATTATTTCCAACTCCAAAAAACAAGAAGTTGTCAAAACAAACAACTAGGTAAACAGCATTCACCTCACTGGACCTCAATGGCAGAGAAAGGAAGATGTCCTTTTCCCATCCCTGCCTCCACAGCGTCATTCCACAACAGGGCAGGACACTCAACCTGCCCCAGGTCTTTTCTAAGCCACTGATGCAGTTGAGCTCCAGCCCAGCCGGAGCTCTCTGTACGGTGTCTGATTGCTGCCAAGCAGCCACCCCCCAACAGGCAACAATAAAAAGCAGAAATCAATTAACCCAGGAACCCGTTTTGGCCCAAGCCTCTTGATGCCACAAGGAGATTAGTTTGTGGTTTTGATTAAATCAAGATAGCAATGCTCTTGCATTTCTGAAGCCTAGCTGCAAACCACTTTTTATCTAGCTGAACCATCTCCTTATATCAGCAGAAAGGCAAGCACCTGATTTGTGTAGGGGCTGTAGGTAAAGAAAGTCAGACTCCCTGCAAACAATCTCTGGCCATAAACCAGCCAGAGCTCCCTCCATCCTGTGCCTGAAAATCCAGGTGGGCTGCTTACCTGGAGTGTTTCGGGATATTGCCTCTAAAACAGAGGGTACTCACTACCAGCACTAAGACCCATGTCCTACAGCCTCCTGGACATCCTAGGACTGCTCCTACAGCCTCGTGTTGGCTTGAGAGGGCAGCACAGAAGGAGCCCTATATCACTGCAGTTATTGGAAAAGGGGCATTTATCACATAATACTTTTTAGAAGTATGATATAAATAGCTTATGTGGATTTTCTCTTTCTTATTTCCCAGCTGAACGTCTCACCGCTCATCTTGTTTTCACCAGGGAAGGCGAAAAGCAAGCAAAGGATATCCGCTAGCACGGAGTCTGTTTCCTTTCGAAATAACAAGAGGAAATGCCCTGCCTAAACATGCAGCAGGACCAAACCACAACCCCATTAACATCCAGGCAAGTTACTCACTTGGGTCTCAATTTGGCTCTTCATAGTTGAACTCCAAGCACAGTGAATGATTTACAAAGAGCTGGCTTGTCTACCAGATCAGCCTCCACACCAAAACCCAATTGTCTTTAGAAACTATGCCAAAATTATCTGCTATTGGTACTGACACTGACTTCTTTGCTAAATGAATTATGTCCAGAACCTCATCTATGGGGTGAGTGTGTGTGTGCGTGTGTATACATATAAATATATATATATACACATATATATATAAAACTATACCCATCTAATGCACCAGCTGTGTTCTTGCTCTGCAGACACTGTACCAGTTTTAAGTTTTACAGAACATTACCTGGGCAATTAAATACTTTCAGAAACATTTGATGTCTCTGAATTATAAATATATTTCAGCCAGAAGTCATGTCTCTTGCTGTAAGGTTCATTCAACAGGCAGGGCATTAATGCTGGACTTTAGAGAACGGGGTTTGTTCCCGGCTCTGCCACAGCCTTCCAAGTAACCTTGGCCAAGAGTTAACCTACACCACCCCTCCTCTGCAAAACTGGGAGAGCAGCATTTCTCCAAGGAAATATATTAAAGCTTATAAGCTGCTTTGACAACTTATTCAAATTGGAAGCCAAATCAAGGTAGTGGCTGTAATCCTCAGCAGCACATCCAGGGCCACAGCTGGGACCGCACATCTGCACAATCACCTTCCCAGGGGAATCCGTGACCAGAGAAACAAGCAGACCTGGTGTTCGCAAGGCAGGTTAAATAGCCTGTTTTAACTGAACGGCTCTAAACTGCACAAGTAACAGATAAAACAATATTACTGCAATGTGGTTTTTCAGTGTAAGGAAGTAACTAGGCTGTATCATTCCCCAGCTGCTACCAGGCAGCGTTGAGGGTGAATAACAGCGCTTAGGTAAAATAGCTTGGGCAGAGGCATGCGTGACAGGATCAGGGAGCCAGGAAACCTCTCCAGGAGCAGGCATGACAAAAGCAAGGGATATAAGGGTGAGAAAGAAGTGGGGAGCAGATGGCAACTTCTCTCCTGATTTGCATTCTTCAACATCACTGCACAGAGCAGATACACATTGGGATAAAAATGTGGAGACACCTTTATCAGACACAGCACAGTCCTCTGGTGCCACATCTACAGGTTTGTTCTCACCTTTCTCTTAAGCAAACGTGATTTAAAGGGCCCCCAACCCAACTGCTGTAACACCCCAGAGAATCCAGCCCTGCTGCTGACCAGGAGTCTCCAGCACTCCAGAAAGGCAAAACAATGCAAGGAGCTTTTGTTCCAGGGAGGAAGATAGCTCTGATTTATAACATCTAAAGTTGAGCTGAAAGATGACGTCACTCTGGGCTTGCACCTACTGCAGCTGCAGCTTGTGGACTGAATGAAGAAGGGAAGGGAGACACACTGGCCCACTTAGCATCCCTTTATCATCTAAAATGCACCTGCTAGATTCTCTCTGTCCTTTGTTTTGAAGTCCTAAGTGCCCAGGGAAAGCTGGAGGTGCAGAAGCACACTTCTGAAAAGGAAATGCTATAGCTTCCAGCAAAGCTTTTTTTCCTCCTTTCTAAAGCCATTTTTTATTACAATTATTGTGACTGCAAAGCTGACAGTTTCGACATCTATTTCCTCCAGAGAGCTGATTTCCAGCCACCTCTTTGCTCTTCTTTCTCTATCAGCCAGATCTCAAACTGGGGTAGCACACAAGCACACGCCACACGTGGAACATTGTACTTCGTTTGTAAGAATTTGTGTGTGAAATCGGGTTAATCAGGATTTTTCCCAGGGAATCATTATAACCCTAGAGGTAATTACTTTCTTAATTAGGAGGATAATTCTTTGGCTGCCTGCGAGTAATGAAGTGCTGTCAGTAAGGATGGGTGGGAAGCTCCAAAAAGGGTCTGCATTCACTGTCTACAGCCAGAGGCCCAGGAGGCTTCACAGGACCACCTAGGAGAACAAAACGCCTCCTCCCAATTCTCCTTGTGACTCTGCTTCGTTCAAGGACACCACGTGGAGCTTCTTCTCCATTGTTGGACTTTGCTCCCATCACTCTTCCCCAAGCTGGCAGGTTTGAAATGAGTGATGGAAAGCAAGCAGCACTGCAACGAGGCCAACTGCAAAATCGAGATCCAACGGAAAAATTCAAGGATCTGATACACACAGCAGGCTACTCCTTGCAGGTAGGGAGCTGCACGCCCTGTGCTGTTTGGCACACACACATGTGGTTTCCACTGAAGCAAAACAGGGCCACATATGAGCACCTGTGAACTTCTCCAAGCCGCCCACTTCAGTTTTCCTCACTTCTACAGAAACTGTGCAGCACGACTTTCTTTCAAATAAATTTACCAAGCTCCACCTTCAAATGAATGAGATTTTTTGTCATGCGTATGAATCTTTACAACTAACCTTAATGCAAGGAGCAACAGAAGAGCAACAACAGAAGGCAGCGGGTATATAAATCCCAAGATGGATCTTCCTGAGACTACAGCATGACTTAAAGACAGAATTTCAGAATTTCTTTCTTTGTTCCACGCCTTCCAAGCAACTGGGAGGTTAAATCCCAAATGCGTGTTCAGAGGCACCACTCGGCACAGAAGCCTCTCTATCATCCATCATCCCCGAGCCTTCCAACTACTGCATCTATCTTGCCTTGAAATCTCACTCCAAAAATTATGTTCCAGTGCATAAAGCAGGATTGCATTTGTACAGGTGATTCTCACCCATCTACCCCCGAGAAGAGAGTATTTGCTACCACAAGGGCTCAGAGTCTTCGTTATGGGGCTAGGATGGACAGAAATTCCCCTTTACCTGCACACTTGGGACATACTGTTGAGGAGAAATTGCACAACCCTCCCGGTCATTCACTACATAAATGACGACTGGAACTGGCTGCACAGGCTTGGCCCCTTGTACACACATCCTTCCTTACTTAAAAAAATAACAAAAAACACTTTGTGCAATGAAATGACAATCAGCTACAAAAATACGTGCTTAGAAAAGCAGAGTTTCACTTCCTGAACACCATGCCAGGTCCATAAAGCCAAAAAGAAAAAAAAATTTCTACTAGAAATGAACAACAAAAACACTGTACAAAGGTTTGTTGTGAAGCGCTGGGCACCTCTCAGTATTTCAGTACGCTTGGGAACACTTATTCCTGCACTCTTATGTTACCTTTGCTGCTCATCTTTTTATCATTTCTATTCTGCTCTCATTTTACTTGCTCACTGACAAGAACTTGTCTTTTTGTTTATCCACATTTCGGTAGCTTGGCTGCATCTGTTCAGTGAAGGCCATTTAGAAATCTTTTTTTCTTGTAGTTTCTATAATGAATTTACCCAGCACCTATTCGCAGAAATTGCTTCTTCCAGCTACCGAGGAAGTCTGGAAAAAAAACCTTTAAAAAATGCCCCTTTGCCCTCTCAGAAAATTGGAGTGTGTGACACGGCAATAGGAGAGAGACCTCAGGAGATACCTGCTGGGAAAGGAGAAAGTTGTGCTCAAGCAAGACTGAGAAGGAATAGTGCTAAAACAACCCAGACAGGCACTGCCGAGGCATCCGTCCAGCTGGATGCTGGACACAAAGCTGTGCAGCAGGAGGATGTGACAATGCAAGGGATCAAACCCGCTCACTTCTTCCTAAGACTGATATTGCTAATCCAAATGGGAGACCGCAAGGAGCTGAATATTTCATTTATGTTGCTGCCTTCATTAACTGAACCTTCCCAGTGAATCACAGAATCTTCTTCTTTATAAACTTTTCTTAATTAATCTATTTATGGCATTCTGTTCACCCAGGGACAGGATGGAAATCTCTCTTTAAACTTTCTATTGGTTTCATCGCAAGACGATAATAAATTCCATAGCACGTTTTCAACATGGATGTTTTTAATACATAATAAAACCTGAATTAGTCAGTTAATCTTGCTTTAGATCAGCCTCATTTTTTAGCTCCCACAAGTTAATTTACCTCCAGCCTAAAGAGTTACTCACAGAGTAGTTATTTAAATAAATCCTGTAGTTAAAGGACCTGCTTTATTAGATTGGGAAAAATACTGTGTTCAAACCATAGTATTCAAACTTACATTTCTTTAACCTACTGTCTCAGAGATGGGAGCCAAAAAATAGACAGAGCTCTTATTTTAACCCCTAGGTCACAGTAGGCAGGCTTTGGCTATGTTTTCCTAAAAAAGATAAGCTTTCCAGTTGCTCAGAAAAGGTAACATCTGGACTTCATAGACCTTCTGGGCAGGTCCATGCTGCCAACGCAGAGCAGGACTGAGCTGGCTCTCCAGCTCCTGCAACGCTGCTCATACCCAGGTGGAGCTGCACTCGAGAACTGAAATGCTCCCGTGGGAAAAGAGCCAGAGCACGTGTAGTCACTTCAAACAAGCTTCATTCAATGCAGACTGAGCGGGGACAGCACACCAGATGGCATCTCCAGCTCAGCACGTCCCACGTGCCGAGTGGGTGCTTCTGGGCCACCTAACCACCAGCAGCATGGAAGGAAAGCACACATTTCAAAAAGCACAAGGATGCAGTCTCCACATTTCCCACGTGAAGAGGGAGCAGCCTAAGAGCGCGTAAATGTCATTTTTCCTCGAGCAATGGAAGATACCAGAGGTCCAAGGAACTCCAACCCACAACTATGTATTACTGAAGTCATGTTGCATCTCATCTCCTTAAAACTTTGATTATAGACTGTTAATTGAGTGTGGGCTACACAGCAGACCACTAACCCAAGCAACACAGAGCTGGCTTTAAGCCTCAACTTCTTCGCTGAAAGGTCTCCTCGCTGCTGGCCCCCATCAGCCTGGATTCCACAGCCTCACCTTAGGGCAACCCAGGTCCACACCGATGTGCCAACAGCCAGAAAGTCAAATTCATAAAACTGTGGGGCAGAAAGGCCAAGGAAAAGGCACCCACAGACTTAGAACAAGAAGGATGGCAAAAAGTGAACAAACCCCTGAGCTATGTCCAAGCTCCTGCGGGAGGAGCGACATGCTACAGGACAGCAATAACCCGTGCCCTCCCTGAGGGACTGGAGCACAAAAGCACGTTTCATCCACAGTAAGAACCTAATTTCAAATGGAAACGGTTTAATTTTACCATTTTAATTAGGTCGACATAAAGCACACAGTAGAATTGCCCATCCTTCTCCAGGATCATGAACCCAGCCTTGTTAGCCAGCCCAGCATCCAAGTCACAGAGAGAAAGACCAACTCAAATTGCCACTTGCAAACTAAAATGGAGACCAAGTGGCAAGAACATCCACACAAGAGCTCCCAGCATCCCTTCAAGAAATCAGTAGCTAAGTGCACAGCCATTTTCTTCCCACAAATACAAGTAGAATCAAAGAAAAAGCTTTACCAGCAGCTACAGCCACGTGACACAGCAAAATGCTCTCTTGCTGAGCATCCCACTTTATCTGTAGGCTGCCTTTCAATTACTCTTTCTACTTCTACATAAATATTTACCACAAAGAACTTCAAGACAGAGGGGACGAAGACAAAAAAAAGGAAGAATGCCCTCATTTGAGCAGTATATTCTACTCAAAGCTCTGCCAAACTACTTGAACTACCCAAAAATTAAAAACTAACAGCCAGATTCTTCAGCCATGACCTTAAAACAGCATTTGACTCGCTGCTTGTTTGAGTCTATTCTGACCTTCGACAGACTGACCCACAAGTCAGCACAGCTTCTTGGAAGGCAAGTGCCTACTCTTGTTATGAGAACTCGACACAAAAGCTAAATGCAACATGACTTCAACTCAGGGAAAGCAGCTAAGTGCCTGAAGACTAAACAGAGGAGGGAAGTAGCTCTTTTCAAGCTCTGTCTTCTACTTTCTGCAGCCTGAAGAGCTCACTCACCCCTGAAGGACCTGCGCTTTTGAGTCTCAAGCCTTTTACACGAGCCTCGGTGAAAGCAGTTGAATCAGACCTACCTGCACGTTCTCTTCTGTGACCTCGATCTCAGCAGTGTAGATGTAATCAATCAGCTTCCTCAGGGTCTGCCCATCAACGTCTTTTATCTCAATCTTCTTGGCTTTACTTTCAGACATGTCTCCTGAAATTAATTTCAAAAAGACATTTAGAGTTTGCTTTGCAGGACATCCTCGCAGACCCTTGCTCCCCCCATACACTCAGCACATCCTGCTGGTATCTGAGTAGAAGACTGCCCTGGCGCTACCCCTGACCATCAAAGGACAGTCAGCATGATTCTCATGAGCCTCTTAATGCCTCCTAAAAATCATCTTGACATTTGCAGACACCAGGAGAAAACAAAAGTAATCAATAAATGCAACAAGCTCTATTCCTTGCCAGAAAAGAACCTGCCAAGGTTCTTCCACATTCAAACACAGAAGCTAAAGAAAAAAAACAGTGCAGCCCTCAACCATATCTCATCACAGGGGCAGACTCAAAGAGACTGTGGACAAATCTCAGGACAACTTTTATTATTATTATATATATAAATTATATAGGTAGATGAGTTAAGTTACAGCAGCTAAGCTAGGGTGCTTTGGGTTATACCCTACAACAAAAGCAAGGCAGCATTTACCCCTTTCCTTATAACAATCTGAAACCTGCCAAGGAAAACATAAACATACCAGCAGTTACATACAACGTGCTGCAGGCTTCTTTCCTGAACCGCCCTGCTGCAACCTGTCCACAGCTACACCTTGTGCACAGCATCTGTGCAAAAAGATGCGTTTCACCTCTCGCCTCCCAGCCTAGAGACTGGGCAGCATTTGGATCCAAACTGTATCTTTTCTCCAAATACACAATTTCTTAGAAATTAAAAAAAAGCACAAAAGCAAAAATCATCAAATCCACAGAAACAGAGCAATAATTTCCTCTATCAATGTAGAAGTACAACCCATATCTGTGCATGAGCCTAAACATGAACCAGAGCTTTATGCCACCTTCCCCATCGCTGTTGCAGTCAGTGCTGTGCAGGCACCATACGCGCAAACTCCACGTGTAACAGGAGCAACAAAAGCATGTCATGGGGAGGAGGAAAAAGGACTCCCTGGGCCCCTTCCAGCATCTACGCACACAGTGACCTCACCCAGGTTTTAATCACCAGGATCTCAAGAAGCCAAAGAAAAGAAAGAACAAACCACCAAGCGGAAAGAAAATAAATGAAAAAAAAAAAAAAGCTGAACAAAGGAGACCATGAAGAAATGTCCATTCTTAAGTCTGAGCATGAATAATGACTACGTTAAGAAACCTGGTGAGTCAGTACTGCTGTGGGATTAAGAGGAAAAATAGTTCCTGCATGGTGATTCTATGATTCGATGTGAGAAGCAATTACAGCCTACGTCTCCGTGCAGCGTGCAGAAAGACGTGGCCAGGCAGAGTAAGTGCACAGCACAGAGCTGGATGCTAAAGGGGGTCCAAGAGCTAAGTCTGGATCCTGGAAATTGAGCTTTGCACGCTTCACTTATGCCAATAAGGAGATAAGAAACAGGAGCAGGGTCAGACCGTCAGCGTTACAAGCCAACAACGTCCAAGGGAAAAGGTGGACTAAAATAATATTTGCCTCAAATTCAATTTTTAAAATTCAACACTAAAAAGTTATTCAGAGAAGCTCATTAATGCAAATGTACAAGTACAAAAGGATAAATGACCTACATTTGGAGGACTTCAAATCAGGTTGGACTTTTTAATTAACAAAATAAACGTCATCATCTTCACACAGTTCCTCCCCACTGAAAACCACCATCTCCAGAGATGAGAATGTGACAGTCCCCGTCAGCCTATGTGGAGCCGAAGGTGCTTGTGAGGAGCACCCAGCTGAACCCCACTTGTGCCTCACAGTAAGCAGAGCAGGCAGCGCCCTGCAGCACTCCCCACGACCCACGGGGCAGAGGAGAGGCTCGGATGCCCAGACACAGAGATGGACGCAGAAACAGCTCAGAGGGACCAATCCAATAACATCATCTCTCTTTGTGGTGTTCATGTGACACCGGCAACAAAAATAAAGGCTGTGTGGGCTTCTACACCCACCAGCAAGCTGCCAGCCTTGCATACTAACAGACTCTGCTGCCTCTGCTCCGATAACAGCCCAGTGCACAATGAGAATGGGGAGTGTTGCGTGCTGTGCCCCATGGCTGGATGGCATCCAACCCGTAGCCACGCAGGTGAGACCAAGTGAGGTGCTGCTCCAGACACGTCTCTAACGCTGCGGAGCAAAGAAGCACCAGAAGACACCACAAGCAAGCCAAGGCAGGTGCTGGTGTAGATGAGGAGCGGTCAAGGAGCTGCCTTCTCCTCCAAGCACAGACCCAAGGCAAACAGCTGCAGACAGCGGTGGGTCAATTAATGTATCTCACCCCACATCCTTTCAGACAGAAAGAAGCTCAGAAGCCCACAAACACCCTGCCCTAAGATGTCTTTCACAAGTCAGACTGCAGCCTTACCCAATTCCATAAAAACTGAATAATTCAGAGCACTATTCATCTCTCACACATGAGGGCTGTACTGAGAAAGAAGCAAGCAGTTGCGAGGCTGCCCTGCACCAGGCACTGCACAGATCCCATCCCCACCCCGCTGCGGGCAAGCGGACGAGGGACAGGGCAGGAGGGAGGGAAACCAGGTAACTCAGGCACAGCAGCTCCAAGAAGACCCTTCAGGTTTAAGGGATAGACTTTGCAGACACCAGCCCCTCAACAAAAGCAAGCTCTTCATGCATCATGCTCAACACGCAGCAGCGCTTGCTTCATTCCCCTGTGCTCTGTTGCTTTGTCACAAGATAAACTACAGTCCAACCTGCAGCCGCTCGCTGTGCCTTGTTTACCCAGCGCAGCAGCCTGCCCTGCCTCCTACGTACGGCACCCCAGAGAGACTTCCCAGTGCACAGCTACAGCTTTTGTTGTTTCCTAAGCCAGAGATGGGCTGAAGAAGATTACCAATGAATCTGATAACAAAACCGCAGCCTCTCACGCATGGCGCGAGGGCTTTGAAGTGGCACAGGAGGTTTCTACACTGCTGCTTCCTCCTCCAGCACTTCTAAGGTATCTCACAGGAGCAGTCCTAGCAGCATCACTGACGCATCCATTCTCATTTCTGAAAGTGTGGTGTTTTTCTTCTAAACGGATGGAAATTACTGTCCCTGGTCATCCCCACAGAATGGTGACAAAGAGGACCAGACACAATTTGAAATGGTCTAGAAAGCCAGTCCAGGAAGGGACACTCAGTTAGCAAGTGCTGGGTCCCACCTCTCCTTCAGCAGAGGGGCACACAAATGAAAGACGTGCCTGTTTATTTTTGGACTTCCCTGGGCTATTTCAGAGAGGAATGCCTAACCAGAGGACACTAGATGGCTTAGGAGTGATCCCAATGTCATCACAAGGTCACTCATGAGCCCAAAGTCAGGCCCATCCTACTCAGACAGGACCTGCAGAGCCAGCACCAGATGAAGATGGATGAGCTGTGGGTCTCAGTTTGGTTCCCACAGTTCACAACTTTACACTGACCATTCCCCACCACGTGGCTACTGGGGGAACCCTCCAGCTTTCTGCGCACCCCAAAAGTGGCTCTTCCAGTGGGCACAAGCTGCTCCTACCCCATCCATCCTGCACCTGTTGTACAAACACCCACGCAGTGAGCTGCAATGCTGATGTGCAATGCCAATAAAACAAACAAACCTCCAAACCCAAGTAATATTCAAGTTGTGATTTTAAAATCTCCCCTCCAGAGCATGAACCACCACACAGCTGGAAGGAGATCACACACTTGGTCTTTGCACGTGGAAAATTAAAATTTAGAAATCTTAGAAATTTGGGACAAGCTGGACTCAAAGCCCAGGGGGAACTGGTCTTTGCCTGACCCACTGCCCCTGGGGACGTGTCAGGGGGAGGGGACTGGTGGCTGCCAGGGCTGTCACCCAGCCCAGGGAGCTGCGGAGCCAGCCACATGACAGCGGTTAGCTGATTACTGTTTAACTCACAGTGTGAGGGATTACACGACCCAGAGAATTCCTGCATGGAAACATGAGCAGCCCCGCGCCACCGCCTTTCCCACTCAGGTGACCTCTAAGGATCAGACAGTTTTTCCAATAACTTTTCTTTCTTAAGCTCCTCATCACAAATAAACATCACAAGCACTCTCAAGCCCTCCCCAAAGCACGCTGAGCAAACAGTTGCCTCTGAGCAGGGTTTGCTCCTCCGCCTCACCACCACAGCCAATTCCTACTTTCCTGGTGTGGTGCCAGTGCCCTAGAAAACACAAAATGCTCTTCATCTTGGCTCGCCACACTGATAAAGCCACCGTGGCAAACCTAATATCTAGTCTCACATTTGGACAACTGTTTACACCTAAGGTTTCTGCCCCCCTCCATTACAGAGGAGGAAAACGTTTCCCAAAATGGCAAGTGTTTTCCTGAGAAATGCTCCATTCTGCTTCCAGTGAAGCAAATAAAACAACGTCCCACCCCGAGGCTTTTAAAAGGAAGAAGTAACCCCTATACGACTACAGACACAGGAACATAGAACACAGAATCACCAGGTTTGAAGAGACCCACCAGATCATCAAGTCCAACCATTCCCACCCCAAACAGGGTGTGGGAACCCTAAAACCCCAAACCTCATTTATGCTGAAGCTCAGGGCCAGTAACAAGCATTTCCTGAGGCACAGAATCATTTTCTTTTTATTTGGTTAAGTTGGTTTCTATCCTGGAAAGGAGGGCAGGGAAAAGGAAAGGAGACTAAGGAGCTCCTGACACGACTGATTTCTCCAGAATGACTAGGGTCACTGGCACGGCTGGTTTTTGCTGCCTCACTTGGGTACAGCCTCTGAAGGGCACCTGCTATAGGGATCAGAAGATCAGAGCAAGAATTTTGTCCTCCTCTTTCCTTCACACCGAGGTTGCATCTGCCATTACCCAAATATACCGGACTGCACCCTGCAGAAAGGCTGCTAAAACACACTGGGACTGAGAGAACAGCGGCGTTATTTCAGGCAGCAGCATGAAGTGCCATGGGAGATTAAACATTCGTGACTGCAAATCAGCACTGGCAGGGCTGAGCCTTGAAACTACAACTTCTGTGCCAGCAACTTCTTTGATGTGCACCATGAACATTTAGGGCACTGTGCACGTGCTTGATGTTAATGATGTGTTTGCATGACCCAAGGTCTTGTTAAAGGGGGGGAAAAAAACAACCCAAAGAGCAGTGAGCCAAACCTCATAGTAACCTTCCAGTGACTCATATGCTACCCATTCATCCCACAGCCATACAACCACCCCATACACGTATAACATGCCTAAAGGAATTTGCCAAGGATGACCAGCATCACCCAAAAAGCGCAGCAGACTGCAGACATAACAGTTCTACTTCTCTCTCAAGGAAATCCCTTCCTCGCAGGCCATGACTACTGTCTGTGCTGCAGCTCCTGCCGGAGACACAGCCAGAAGCATCCGGGTTTGCAACAGCCCATTCAACCCCAGTACAGTTGT
>WAAB01003106.1:59715-72385 GCA_013389865.1 Piaya cayana | reverse complement strand
GAGGCACCTGAGTTTCAACCAAATCCCTGTGGAATGTCCCTTAACCCTTCAGCTACCAGCTCCTAGCAGTGTTTGCCTACAAAGCAAAGCCTGAAACCTCCTGATGCTGTAGCCCTGCCTGTTGTTCTGGTCTCCCCAACTCCCCCCCTCAAAAACCTGGGAGCCAAACTAGGCATATATGCTTCCCAGAGAACAAACGGTTAAGGGTCTCCTACCACCTCTCAAACAAGCAGGGTTTGGAGAAGGCACAGAAAAGCTTAAGAGTTTGTGTGCTACCTGCAGCCAAGCTCTAGTAGATCTGCAGGATAAGAAATGGCCATGCAAGGGGTCACCAGCAGTGCTTTCATCTTTTCAGAGGAATGNAAGTCCAACCATTCCCACCCCAAACAGGGTGTGGGAACCCTAAAACCCCAAACCTCATTTATGCTGAAGCTCAGGGCCAGTAACAAGCATTTCCTGAGGCACAGAATCATTTTCTTTTTATTTGGTTAAGTTGGTTTCTATCCTGGAAAGGAGGGCAGGGAAAAGGAAAGGAGACTAAGGAGCTCCTGACACGACTGATTTCTCCAGAATGACTAGGGTCACTGGCACGGCTGGTTTTTGCTGCCTCACTTGGGTACAGCCTCTGAAGGGCACCTGCTATAGGGATCAGAAGATCAGAGCAAGAATTTTGTCCTCCTCTTTCCTTCACACCGAGGTTGCATCTGCCATTACCCAAATATACCGGACTGCACCCTGCAGAAAGGCTGCTAAAACACACTGGGACTGAGAGAACAGCGGCGTTATTTCAGGCAGCAGCATGAAGTGCCATGGGAGATTAAACATTCGTGACTGCAAATCAGCACTGGCAGGGCTGAGCCTTGAAACTACAACTTCTGTGCCAGCAACTTCTTTGATGTGCACCATGAACATTTAGGGCACTGTGCACGTGCTTGATGTTAATGATGTGTTTGCATGACCCAAGGTCTTGTTAAAGGGGGGGAAAAAAACAACCCAAAGAGCAGTGAGCCAAACCTCATAGTAACCTTCCAGTGACTCATATGCTACCCATTCATCCCACAGCCATACAACCACCCCATACACGTATAACATGCCTAAAGGAATTAGCCAAGGATGACCAGCATCACCCAAAAAGCGCAGCAGACTGCAGACATAACAGTTCTACTTCTCTCTCAAGGAAATCCCTTCCTCGCAGGCCATGACTACTGTCTGTGCTGCAGCTCCTGCCGGAGACACAGCCAGAAGCATCCGGGTTTGCAACAGCCCATTCAACCCCAGTACAGTTGTCTGGTGTCAAGAAAAGTACCTGTAAACATCGCACAAAAATAAGGGCTGCAGGCAGCAAGGACCACGCGGTGGGCTTCCATCTCCACAGTTTCAGCCACAATCACCACATCACAGAGGAGCCGCTTGCTGGAAAAATACCAGAAAAGACAATGATCACTTTGGAACTTCTGGACAGGCAAAAAACAACATCAGTATAGCCTGAAAAAGTAGCAGAAGACCCACCATTACAGATGAGGCACCTGAGTTTCAACCAAATCCCTGTGGAATGTCCCTTAACCCTTCAGCTACCAGCTCCTAGCAGTGTTTGCCTACAAAGCAAAGCCTGAAACCTCCTGATGCTGTAGCCCTGCCTGTTGTTCTGGTCTCCCCAACTCCCCCCCTCAAAAACCTGGGAGCCAAACTAGGCATATATGCTTCCCAGAGAACAAACGGTTAAGGGTCTCCTACCACCTCTCAAACAAGCAGGGTTTGGAGAAGGCACAGAAAAGCTTAAGAGTTTGTGTGCTACCTGCAGCCAAGCTCTAGTAGATCTGCAGGATAAGAAATGGCCATGCAAGGGGTCACCAGCAGTGCTTTCATCTTTTCAGAGGAATGGTAGAGTGGAAAAAATGAAGTTGTTTCTGTATCTCCTTTCATGTTTGGCCCTACAGAACATGACCACAAAACGTCTGTTGCTGACCAGCACAGAGGCTGCCCCAGGTATCTCCCACTGAGATGTCAGTCACCGGAGTTTATCCACACACCTGATATCCTTCACCACATTATCCTTTACCACATTAATTAGTCTGAGATTAAGAGTCGCTGGGATAAAGCCCAGGGTGCCAAACAGAAACCAAAGAACTTCTGAGCTCCCTCACTGACTCGTTGTACAGCTTTGGAAAAGTCACTTCATTAACTAGTGACCTTTTCCACCAGCCCCACGTATGTCTTTTGAGGATTCATTAGTTAATGTTTGCACAGGGCTTCGGAGATGCAGACAGCTGGAAGTGCTCAGCCTCCCAATAAGTTGGTTTAAGATGTTTGAGCATACAAATGCAAAATAAGGGTGTTCTTTTCAAATGTCAAGCCTGAAAAAGGATCGTGATCTGCAAATCTAGGCATCACCTTCTCCTCAGAAACGCTTATCACCATGCTGCACTTTGTCTTTTTGAAACTGCATATCAAATAAACACACACAGAGCTTCTCTACAGGACTAGGTATGTCTCCTCTTCTCCCCAGACTGGAATACATGAACAAAACATCTGTGAAATCGAGGGTTATAGTTGGAAAACAGGAAGACAGAAGGAACTGGTGGTCTGTGCTCTACATCCACCTCAGTTTGGAAGAGGCGATGGTAATGAGGGAAATTCTCTAAAGCATCTTAATAGAGGCTCCCTCATTTCCTTCAGCTTACGTAAAAGGCGTTCCATTCGATTCCTCTTTGAACTACAGTTATCTAAAGCACCACTCATGAAACCAATTTCATCTGTGTTTGAAAGCTAAAAATTTCAAGTGAGCAACACACATAGGTTAAAGGCTTAGCAAGATTTTTCTAGACCTCTGGTATGAGGTTTCTGGATGCATTTGAATGGAGGCACTATTATTCAAGGTAGCTATTAACACTGACTGTTGACGGCTTAAGGGGTTGCAAGCTCAATGCACGTACAGCAGACTTGGGAACTGTACATTCCAGAACAGCAGCAGGAGCTGACAAAAAGGAGCACCCAGAAGAAGAAAACATCAAACAGGTGCTTAAGGGCAGCTTTCAGCCTTCTGTGTTTTATCACCCCAGTACTCCACAGCTAACTACAGGCACTAAGAAATATTGTCAGTCTCCAGCTATTCCCACTATGCTGCAATTAATAAAGGAATAATAGTGGCAAAATAGATTCCTGAATTTAGCTGCAAAAATCTCTACTTTCAGATCCTTTACTTTCAATACAAAGAAAGGACTAGAGGGATGCCAACCAAAAAAAAAAAAAGACAAGCCTACTCCACTTCATGTACTTGTTACAAGGGAAAGATGCTTCCATTTGCTGTTCCTATGCAACTAAGAATCACTGTCAGACATCTGTGGCAGGTGACATTTCTAATCCTTCTCTGCAACGGAGAACATGTATATTGGGAAACTATTTAATCCAGAGAACAGAGGTGGCTGTTACAGCATCTCTTGAGTGCTCTGAGTGTGCAGGGAAAATAAAGAGGTGTTATCAGCTTTTGTCACACCATCTGGATAGTGAGGGAGTGCATACACTCACGTGTGCTACACATGTACTTTCAGTAGGATTCATTTTAAAAACTTGGGGTTTGAGTCTCTATTTGAATGGTAAAGGACTCGAATGAACTAGTCTGAGAGACACTTGCTGAACTTCTATCTGGTTCATGGAACAACAACAACCAAGTACCACCTCCTTGCTGATGTGATGACAGAGGTTCTTGAAGACTCTATTTGCTAATAATTTTTTCAGCCCCCAGTCTCCCTGTACCCAAGCAGCTGTGCAGAGATCAAAGCGTTCTCTTTTAACCAATACCAGGATTTTTAAATTCGCTAGTATAGAGCTGACATTATTCCTGGGTTGTTGCTTTTTTTCATTGCTTTTTTTCATCCTCTACTTCAGCATGCTAAGCCCAGACTGAGCAATGCTGCTAGTTAAAAAGAATAAGAACAGTACATTAATAATCCTTGATCTGTAATTACGTGTAGGTGGTCTTAACGTATGTAATGTTCTATTATTGGGTTTCAGACCATTAGCTCAGTTAAGAACATAGTTTACAGTTGATTCTGCTGTAAGTAATGGAAAAGACCAAATGAATTATCATCTATAAATTAAGGCTGTTGCTCAGATAATGTTTTTGAGCCATAGTTGGCTCCCTTCTGCTGGGAAGACAGAGGTCTGAGATTGGAAAGAGCAACTCACCCCAAAAGGGCTATATTTTAGCTGTCTCTTCCTTATTCATTAATATCCTATATGTGGCCATTAGCTGTGACAAAGATGACACTTCATTTTATTTTTCTTTCCTAAGTGTCCTCAAAGCCCTTCTGTTCTGCTCAGCACGCTTCTGCTAGACCAGAGAGGGTGCCCATTAAGTGAAAAGTGTACCTCCGTAATTCATTCATGACCTTGAATGCCTTTCTCATGTGGGAGGGGTTGACTGTCACTGTACGCTGGTCCTTCTCATCTTCAGCTGCCTCAGAGGATCGGGAACTCTGCTTAATGCTAAAAACAGGGACAAAAAAAAGGAGCAGAAAGTTTGATTCAACGCTTCTTTTAAAAAAGAAGTATCATAAAACTGCAGCCTAGAGCATCATGCATGGAGTTACTTGCAGGTTTATTAACCAGCTCAGGTTCACCATGTGAAGAGCATCACAAAACGCAGCTACTTCTGCATGGATGTTGAAAGCCAACCCAGCCCACATCTCAGTCAGCAAGGAAGGAAAGGAAAAGTGCCAAACACTCAAGGACAAACCCCCCCTTACAGGCTTCAGGCCATGAAAGCAGTATAAGTTGAAATTCAAGCCAAAACATAATTGCCTCACTGGACAGAAATAGACTGCAGCACAGGGAACTGCAAGAGCACCACAGATACTTGAACATCCACACAGAGAAAGGGAAGTTCAGTCTTCAATGTCCATTCTGAAAAACGCAAGCACACAATACATGACTTGTATCTTCTTCCACAGAGGCGAGTAGAAAAGGACTGTTAAAACTCCCTGCGGTTTCCAAAGCATTCGCTTTACAGAAGCAACATCTCATTTCCATTTTTCAATTAGGTTTATTTAGTGCCATTGAAATGGTATAGAAAGAATTATTAAAACACACTTCCCTACACTCAGTTCTGTGCTGCGTTTAACCAGGCCAACAGGTGCCTAAGGCACATACGTGTCCTCATTACTTTGTTGGGAGCATTGGCTCTTTATACAGATTGACATCAGGTCAATATCTCTACTCCCGGATCTGAAAGTGTGTGAAATCACTCAGAGCTAAAGGTTTCCACCTATGAAAAAAGGCAGCACTAGGAGCCCGTTCTGCTTACACCCACGGTCACACTTCAAACCTGTCAGCAGGCAAAGACAAACAAGACAAGTTAAGCAACATTGTCCATGTCCAAAGCCAAACCCAAGCAAATAGCAGACCTTGAGAGTTAACCCCATTGCTACCACGTGCCAGACTGGAGACCTTCTCAGAGCTTTCCTTCCCATGGATGGTCCCCTGTAGCTTCATGTTTGTCCCTTCCTCCCTACTACCTTTCTTAGCTGGGCTTGTATCATTAAAAAGGGCTGAATCAGATTCAACTAATGGTGTAGGCAGCTCAGCACCCTGGCTGTACCAGCGAACAGAAGACAATGGCTGAAGAAGAGTACAAAGTCAGGGAAGTGTGGAGGGAACAGCATGGCCAGTCTCTGCTAAGGGGTGTATGGATGCACATACATATCCATACACATAGTGCCTTTTCCTTTAAAAACCACAATAATTCACCACTTATAACTCCTTGACATTGCAAAGTCCTTGCTTAACATTACACCCTCCCCACTGCCTGCTCCTGACTGGGGGCTGCTACCACCACCGCACCCCCGAGACCACATGAAGCGCTTTGCCCCCACATCTGTCCTCAGTTGGTTGCATTGTCCTCCTTCTAGAAACAAGATGCTGAATAGCAGCCAAGCTGCATGCAGCTCGAATACACGCCTGCATACTGAGCAGCCTCCAGCTTTGTGCCCGAGACAAAGGTTAATGCTCAAAACCAGCCAAGTCCAATTCCTTCACTTTGCTAAGGCAAGTGAAATATTTTCAGCCAGAAGTGAAGCCGCAAGGCTGAGCGCAACATCACTCAGCACACGTCCCAGCCAAGGGAGACAACTTCCCAGACCGCGTTACGGCCATCATCCAATTAGCTTGGGATGGCTGCGTTACAAGAAATCAGAAAGAAGAATACCTCTTGTTAAATGTTCAGTATTCAAAGGACTGGTGCCAGGCAACGATACAGCCGGCTCTTCTGTCCCCAAAGAAAGCTGAACTCGTTCTGTGCCACACGTAGCACCAGCAGCATTCATGGTGCAGAGCAGCGGTGGCACTCGGCTCTTCCCCAAGGTTACACATCCCAGAGAGGGAATCTCCTGGCTCCAAGGACACAGTCAAATTCAGCTAAGTCTCAGTGTCTTATCTATTAAGACCCCTGCCCGAAATCTTAGGCCAAGCGAAGTTTGGTCACAGCTTTAAACACCCCAGCGTAAATCCTTGCTTTTTAAACAGCTAAACCTGCTCTTACGGTGAGCCAAGGAGTGAAAAATGAGGCTCTGGAAGCACA
The DNA here is from genome assembly GCA_013389865.1 of Piaya cayana. Taxonomy (NCBI): domain Eukaryota; kingdom Metazoa; phylum Chordata; class Aves; order Cuculiformes; family Coccyzidae; genus Piaya; species Piaya cayana. The sequence continues at coordinate 65,811 of WAAB01003106.1, read as the reverse complement.
AGTGACTTTAGAGAGCTTTCAGTTTTGAAAGGGGAGACCTCATTGCTCTCTACAACCACCTGAAAGGAGGTTGTGGAGAGGAGGGAGCTGGGCTCTTCTCCCAAGGGACAGGACGAGAGGAAATGGCCTCAAGCTCCACCAGGGGAGGTTCAGGCTCAACATAAGGAAAAGATTCTTCACAGAAACTGTCATTTGGCACTGGAACAGGCTGCCCAGGGAGGTGGTTGACTCGCCTTCCCTGGAGGTGTTTAAGGTGCGGGTGGATGAGGTGCTGAGGGACATGGTTTAGTGTTTTGTGGGAGTGGTTGGACTCGATGATCCAGTGGGTCTCTTCCAACCTGGTGATTCTATGATTCTATGAAAGCCAAAATTCTTACAGGAAGCAAACAAAAACAAAACATAAGAGAAAGAAAAAGAAAATAAAGCAAGTGACACTGAAAGGCAACAGCAGGGACAGCTGTACCCATCGCTGCTGAGGAGGGACGGCACGGCCATCGTGGGACACTGCTGTGGTCATTGTCACAGAGAGACCTTGCGGGGTCCAAATTCAAATGATGCACACAAAAATCGTAGAGCTTTTTTATAAGAAAAACCACACTGCTGACATTTATTTATTAGTGATCCAGTGCCGGAGCCCAAAGATTCGCTGCATTCAAACTTTTCCACTGGCAAAAGATACAGCTCAAAGGACACAGCAAGTTTCATTGAACACCAGAGTAAATGTCAGCTAAACAAACCTTCATAAAGCCCCAACTCCACCAACATTTGTCTGTGCATATTAAAAGAATAAACTTGCTTCACGGTTTCTGAAAAAGATCAATTGATTCTTCCTAAAAAGCATGAAATACCGCTTTTTAAAAAGCATCCTGAAAGACATCCTCAGCTTTATTAGCAGGAGTGGATTTCCCATTTTGCCAAAGGCTCACCATAAAAAAATACTGCAGACTGTCTGGCTAAGAGATTGTTTCAAAAAGATCAAGATATGCTATTTAAAGTTTTTCCAAATGACTCATAAAAAACACATTTGAAAAAAAAAAATAATGGCCAAGAGCCTTTAACTCATCTTCGAGACTGACTCAGCTTCCACAGAACTGTGTTCCAGTAATGGACGGAGGATGATTATCTGGGAGAAAGATTTCACACCCCCATGCACGCACTCCCGGAGATCACTGACACATTTCCAAAGTGAAAAGGCAAGTACTTAAACGCTGCAAGCAAATGCAACCTGCCACAAAGCTTAAGCTGCTCCTGAAGAGACCAAAACAGTGCACTGTACAGCCCTTTTCTGAGTATTTTTCCTCAATGACAGTAACAATCATTACACTTATTAGATTGCTATTATATTAGGGGAACAAAGTAAGGGAGGAGAAGGGTCTTCTCATCAAAGGTCCTGGCTGAGACCACGCAGAGGTGCAGGAGCCCCCGCACCCTGTGATCACAGAGATCTCCCCTCCAGCACCTTCACGTTTGTGTAGCTGATGTCCTGCTGGACCAGCGGGACCCGCAAGGCGGCTGCCAGGAGCAATTTGTTCTATTCCTGGGCTATCTGAGGCCATGCACCAAATACATGGACAAGTGATTTAATTTCCCTGGGACAGATGAACATCCTTGTTAGGGACACAGCAGGATTCTCCTAAAATGAGCCAAGAGGCTCTTGCTTTCACAGAGGACCAACCCCACTGCCACCTCCTGCACAGCCTTTCTCCACGTCCCCAAGGAGAACAAATGAGCCCTGATTTCAGAGTCCCCAGTTAAGCCAACAGAGCTAATCAGAACCTCATTTCCACCGTGTTCCTCCTCTCCAAGACCCACTGGCACAGCTTGGCTCAAGCAACCTGCGGGTTCACAGCAGAGCTCCAGCCTGAGCACGGCCACATACCAACCTCCAGAAAGGTATTTTAAAAACCCCATAACCCGCAGCTCTGCTGCATGCATGTATCAACTATAAAGTTGGGTTGCCTTAGTTACCAGCAGTAATTACAGATGACTTTGTAGATTATGTGAAAGAATCAAAGCTTTCCTTAGAGCTAAACTGTCCCCTGGCAAGATTATTGCAGTGCAGAGAGCTGGTAAAGCCCCAGAACAAAAATCCCAGGAACAAACCCAATTCTAACACCGCTTTTACTGAAGCCAGGAGTGCACCCTAAAGGAGGGGCAGATCTCAAAGGTGCTCCCCTTTGGAGCACAGAAGGATGAGCTTCTGCTTGAATTTCTGGAAGAACAGCCACCAGGCTCAACTCCACAAAGGTTTTTCCCCACCAAGCTCTCACACTGGAGAGATGATGGGACTCCAGACAGAATCATAGAACGGTTTGGGTTGAAAAAGGACCTTAAAGACCATCCAGTTCTAATCCCCAGCCATGGACAGGGACACCTCCCACTGGATCAAGCTGCTCAAAGCCTCATCCAACAAGTAAGGCAGACATAGTAAGAAAAAGATGTCAGTGTAATGGAGTATTTATAAAAATCTCAGTCTCTGAATTTTTCTTTAGGTATATACAAAGATAAAATAATGTGACTGAAGGAATCCAGCCTTTAAGATGAATTTTGAGAGAAACGTTATTAAAACACACGAGAGGTAGTATAATAGAAAGGATTTATTTTTTTTTTAATAGCAACATTATTTTCCTATTTTGTTGATTTGTTTCAGTGCCTACAACAACATGGAGACATTAGCTTAGAAAAACACACAATCAGTATACAAAAGATTCCCCCAAAAGAATATTCATATCAAAGGAGACCTCAGGGGAAAAGCTGACTTCGGGAGCCACTAACAGAAAAAGTCTTTGCTGACGGTAATGGAAACAACACAAAACAACACAAACATGACAATGAATGACAATACTATTAGCTTTCAAGGGCAAATATTCTATTTCTCAAACAAATACTACAAAGGGACTACCTCCACTCAAAGATGAAAGTTAAAATTACAGGCATTATAATTCTTTAACCAAAAAAAAAATAACATTCCAGAGGCTTTTTTTCTATTCAAACTCAAACACATCCTCCAAATTCAGAACCAGAATACCATGCCTGATCACACAGCCTTACGTAATTTCTCCATGAAATGAAAGCCCCTATCAGCACAGCATAAGTAAATCAGGATTCTGAAATAATTTCTTGCTAAATGTGAAAGTTTCAGGTTAAACCACCCTTGCCCCTGGCTGCTTCTGCCCATACGCAATGACACAGGCACTTGATACCACTGACGAACTCGGATGTGTGAGTTATCAGGATATTTGAGTCCAGGCAGGCTTGGGACAAGTCAGAGGTGAGGCGAGCGCCAATAGCATGTTCCTCACTGACTACAGAAATGGAAAAAGCAATAACATCAAAAAAAAACCCACAGAGGGAATCTGGCTGTCATTAAAGTCAGGGAGTGTAAAATTTGAGGCCTAATCTGCATGACACAGATCTGGGTTGAAATGCAGGGCAAAAGGATGAAAAACAGGAACGGAATCAGCCCACGGTGCTTGCCCACCAAGGTCACTTGTCAACACCTCCTTCCAGGACTTGCTCAGAGCAGCCAAAGCAGCCCCAGTGCAGTCCTATATCATATGCCCTTTTGAACCAGAAAGGAGGGGAATATTTCCAGCTTTCTTTGCCAAGAGTCAAACCCCACATCGCCGCTGCCCGCAACCAGTTCAAGACTGCCTTCCTCTTCCGAAAAACTAGAAATACAAGCACCGATTTGGGTAACCATTCCTCACTTTCACAGGCAGAGAACATGCTGATGGGGACTGGCCTTCACGCCCTAAAACCAGCTGGTCTGGAAAAATAGGATGGAGGGAAACAATCCAGATATTTTCCCGGTGACTTTTTTACCACTGTATCCCCCCAAAAAGGCCCCCAGTCAAAAATGAGACCATTGCTGGTAACCACGAAGAAAAGATAATAAGTAATAGCACCAAGGATGATCCCAGCCTGGGGCATCAAAACAGCTCCACTCCACTTCCCTGAACACTGGCTTCATTTTTATATATATAAAGGAAAAAGGAAGGTAAGTCCATTCCATGGGCTAGCATCTAGCATGGTAATCTAGAATTCCAAAGCATTTTAATTAATATCTGGATTAATATCTAGAGGAGGCCGATCACAGCCTTACAGGAAAAAGAATCCCTACAATGGAATTTGAGGAGATGGGGCAGGCTGAAAGTTCTGGTTTGCATGTTCAATACAAAAACAATCGCAACCCTTAAAGGTTGAAATAAAGGTAGAAATCCACCCTTCAGAGCCTGGAGAGCAATTCCCACAGGCTGCTGTGAGTGTTTTCCCTCAACAGAGGGAACATTTCCAGCATCTGGGGATTGACTCCAGCTTCATTTTCCAATGTATCACACTTAAACAGAACTCGTGTGGTGCCCTAACAATCGATACTACCAGCAGGTCAAGCCCCCTCTCAGTTCCCCTACTCCTTGCAAGGTCACCAGCACAAAAGGAAGCACTCGGCATATCCTGTTTTTTTAAGAAACAGAAAAAAAATAAACACTAAACCAGCTTAATGATTAGCTTGGAGCAGTACGATTGGTCTTCTGGTGTGCAAAAGGCACCCAGACAATGGGGAGGAAGAGCAGAAAGACTGAGCATCTCTCTGGCATCTATAACCCCATGCAGCCATAACCCCTTTTATGCATCCGCAGAGCCTGTGAGTGATGTGAGCATTGCTACACACACATTTTGGAGCAAAAGAGCTGCCTGGCAGGAGATAGAGCGTTTATGGCTCAGTTCCCATGTGAGGGAGACCCGGGATCCCCTCCTGCCTGCCGTAACACACAGGTGGTGCATCACTTCCAAGCAGAGACAGGTAAATGGACCCCAAAAGGTTCCATAGATGTTAGAGATTTTCATTCATTACTCACAAAAGCATCAAATCTCAGTGGGATCGTCTTCCACTGAAGGATGGAGCCGGCTGCTGGAGGTTCCAGATAGACACAAGCAAGACACGGTTGATAGTGGAAGGACCTTGCCCACACCTCCCACGCACCACGAGCGATTTTTGAAGAGAGCAGCCTCCGGCACCTCGTTATCCATTCCTAAACCGCATCCTACCCAAAAAGACGACCCCATTCCTCCAGTCGGGGTGCCCGGGGCGAGGCACCCTGTCTGTCACCATGACATTGCAGCATCCGTGACACCCGGCAGGTGCTCATCGCGGAAGGCATCCCTGCAAGGGATGGAGGGGGGGATCCCCGCAAGGAATGGAGAAGGGGGGAGATCTGAGCAAGGGATGGAGAAGGTGGGGGGAATCCCCGCAAGGGATGGAGAAGGGGGGGGAATCCCCGCAAGAGATAGCGAAGAGGAAGGATCTGAGCAAGAGATGGAGAAGGAAGGGGACCTGAGCAAGAGATGGAGAAGGGGAAGGATCTGAGTAAAGGATGGAGAAGAGGAAGGATCTGAGCAAGAGATGGAGAAGGAAGGGGACCTGAGCAAGAGATGGAGAAGGGGAAGGATCTGAGCAAGGGATGGAGAAGGAGGGGGGAACCTGCAAGGGATGGAGGATTGGGGAGGGATCCCGCAAGGGATGGAGAAGAGGGGAGGGAATCCCGCAAGGGACGGAGAAGGAGGGAGGGAATCCCGCAAGGGATGGAGAAGGGGGGGGGAGAAGGAACCGAGCAAGGACTAAAGAAGGAATGGAGACGGATCCGAGCAAAGGAGGAGGGAGGGTGAGAGAAGGATCCAAGCAAAAGATGGACGGGGGCGGGAAGGATCCGAGCAAAGGGGGGGGAAGAGGAAAAGGATCCGAGCAAGGAACAGAGAAGGATCCGAGCAAAGGACGCACACAAAGGCTCGGCGGCACCCACCTCTCCTCCTCCATGGTGCGGCGGGGCCGGGCTCAGCGCCCCGTGCCCGGCATGGCTGCGAGCGGCCCCGCGCCGCCTCCTGCGGGAGCGCAGCGCTCCTGCCGCCGCCCCGGCCGGCTTCCCGGCGTCTCCGAGCAACGCCAGCTGCGGCGGCTCCGCCCCGGGAACCCTCCCCAACGCCCTCAGCCCCGCTCTCCGCCCCGGGAACCCTCCCCAACGCCCTCAGCCCCGCTCTCCGCCCCGGGAGCCCTCCCCAGCGCCCTCCGCCCCGCTCTCCGCCCCGGGAACCCTCCCC
>WAAB01003106.1:1177-49142 GCA_013389865.1 Piaya cayana | reverse complement strand
AGGGGGGGGGGCGTGTGTGGGGGCGGGGGGAAAACACAAGCACGCACAAAATGGCGGCCGCCGCCTCGCCACTGGTGCCCACACAAAGGGGACGCCGGGAGCCCCGCCCACCGCGCGCGCCCCGCCCCGCCCATTTTAGCCAATCGGAGCGCGGCGCCGGCGCCGACCGCCAATCGCCGTCAGGAGGCGGGGCTTCGGCCGCCCGAGACGACCAATCAGAGCGCGCGACCTCCGCCGCGCGTCGGCAAGAGGCGGGATAGAGGGACGGGACGGGCGCTGACGGACGCGGCGAGCAGCCAATCGGAATTCGAGAAGAGAGGGGGCGGGGCCCCTGGGGGCCGAGCCGCGCCCGCCCNCCCCCCCCAAAAAATCATAACAAGACATTTTTCGTTGCTAGTATAAAAACGACCAAGGTCCAAGTAATAATAAAAAAATAGAGTCCATCAATGACTGTAACACAAAGTATGTGTGTGTGGGGCCCGGTCCATCTTCAAAGAGAAAGAAGTGGCACAGGCAGCAGAGGTGACCCCCCCAGGCGGCATCTGGGAGCTGCTCCCACAGCAGGGAGGCGTTTAAAAGGAGCTGCCCTTCGGCGAACGAGAGGATAAACCGTGTAGAAGCTGCCCCGCATCAAAGGGAGGGCTCTACAAGCCTCCCTCGATGGGTACGTGCGCTCCAGCTCAGAAAGAGCCGCCCCCGTAGCCTCCCCCACCATAACCTCCTCTGTACGGTCCACTGTTACTGCGGCCCCCCCAGTTGCCGCCCCCTCCTCCACCTCCTCCGCCGCTCTTCATGGGGCCGTAGGCGGCCTGGTGCTGGTTGTAGCAGCCGAACCCGCCGTACCCGTTGCCGTAGTCGCCGCCTCCCCCTCCGCCGCCGTAGGAACCGCCGCCGTAGGAACCGTATCCGCCGCCGCCGCCTCCCCCGTAGCCGCCGTAGCTGTTGTAACCGCCGCCTCCTTTGGAAAGACCGTTGTGATCCCGGTTCCCGGATCCGCCGCCCCGACCCCTTCCTCCTCCTCGGCCGCCCCGGGACGGCCTGGAGGCGCCGCCGCCCGCCTGGATGTCCTCTTTGGGCACGGCTTTCTTCACCTCCACGCGGTGGCCCTGGATGGGGTGGAACTTGACCACGGCCGCCTTATCGGCGGCGTCGTGGTTCTGGAAGTAGACGAATCCGAATCCGCGCTTCTTCCCGCTCTGTTTGTCAGAGATGATCTCGGCCTTCTCCACGGGGCCGAACTGGCTGAAATGCTGCACCAGGTCCCCTTCGCCTACGTCCCCTTTGAGGCCGCCCACAAAGAGCTTCTTCACCTTGGCGTGGGCCCCCGGCTTGGCCGAGTCCTCCCGGGACACGGCCCGTTTCAGCTCCACCGCGTTCCCGTCCACGGCGTGGGGGGAGGCGGCCATGGCGGCGTCGGCCTCCTCCACCGCCGAGTAGGTGACGAAGCCGAAGCAGCGGGAGCGCTTGGTCTGCGGGTTGAGCACCACCACGCAGTCGGTGAGGGTCCCATAAGCGGCGAAATGCTCCCGCAGCCCGGCCTCCGTCGTCTGCACGTTCAGGCCGCCGATGAACAGCTTGCAGAGCTGAGAGTTCTCCATGCCGGTGCCGCGCCTGGGCCTGGCGCCGAGGCTCCTCCTCCGGTCGGGGGGCAGCTCTGGCGGGTCCCCCCCACCCGTCTCCGTCTTGCCACTTCCTTCTCCCTCTCGGCAGCCGCGGGCGATGCTTTCCCTCGCCTCACCTGACCGGCAGAAGAGACGGGGCCGTCCCGGTTGCCGCCGCTTCCGTGGAAAAAACGTGTGGAGATTGGGGGANTGGGGGCCGAGCCGCGCCCGCCCCTGGGAGCCAATGGTCTCGCTCGGCCCCGCCGCGCGCGTTTTTTCCCGCGCGTCCCGCCCCGCCCCCTGCGCGGGAGCGTTTGAAACGCGGCCGTTAGGCGGCCTCGTGCCCTTCTCCGCCCCCAGCCTTGGGGGGCGGGGGATGAATGAAACAGGCAGTTCCTCTTACAAAGAGTGCAATATTTTGATTTAAACTGCAATTGCGTTTCTTGAAACTTACACGCAATGTCCCTCTGTTTTCTTTCAGTGGATATTTAATGGAAGGATTTAAAAGACAAGTAGACAAGGTGCTCAGGGATATGGTTTAATGGCAGATGGGGACGGCTGGACTCAAATGATCCAAAAGGTCATGTCCAACCTGGTGATTCTGTGATTCCCAGGCACGTTCATCCTTNCTCCCTCCTCTCCACAACCTCCTCACAGGGAGTTGTAGAGAGCAATGAGGTCTCCCCTCAGCCTCCTCTTCTCCAGGATAAACACCCCCAGCTCTCTCAGCAGTTCCTCATCAGGCCTGTTCTCCAGCCCCTCAACAGCTTCCTGTGTTCAGTGTGTGAGAATTAATTGATAGGCCCCCTCGTCCATTCCCTAATGCCATGTAGGTATCATCATGTGGATCATATACTCACTTAAAATCACATTCTCAGAGTTCAGTCCCCACACTGAAAGGGCCTAGTGCACTGCAGAAGTGCATGATGTCCAACATGTGCTCTGACATATGCTGTGACACATGCTGTGACACGTGCTGTGACACACACCACCAGGCTCTGGTGATTCCTAGACAGCCAAGTGTCAGATTCCCACAGACCTTCATACCTCCCAGGTCAACTGAGCCACCATGACTCCAACCAGACCTCTCCAATCCCTGTGGGATTCATGCCTGCTGAGACATCCAGTCACTCGATCAGCCCACCAGATCAATTGTACACATTCTTATGAACTATGTGCTTTACGCGCTCCTGAAATGTGCTTTTTCTCTCTAGCTACACAAGCCATTGCAGACGTGAGACATGCAGCAGCGTGGGTGCGGAACCAAGGAGCAAGTCTCATATTGCATGAGAGCTGCAACCAATCTGCCAAAACAGCTCTGACAGCTACAACCGTTTCCCCAACATATTTTTTAACTGCTTTAACTGTATACAAGTAAATGCATAATATCCTATGAACGTAGAAAGCAAATACTGTTAAAAAATAATACCTGCTTTCCCCTTCCTGACAGGGCAGTTGCAGCATTGAATTGTTTCAATTCTGATAACAATCGATGGAATAATAATTCATTGTATAAGTTTCTAACACAGGTAAAACTTCCACCTGCACCTTCAGGTAAAGAAAACATGGTTCTCAAATCAGAGGCACTGGCCAAATAGTGCACTGTGTTAAATGTCTTCATGGCATATTTTAGGTGGTGTTGGAATATTAGAAGGAAAAACATATTTCTTACATGTATAAAACATTCATAATTGCAGTGGAGAGCACATTACCGAGAGTCCAGAGGAGGGCGTCACTGCTTAAGAGATCATAAACCAGACACCTGAACAGTTCTTTTCCAGCATCAGGCTTCCTGCGTTACATATATTCTTAGTAAAAGCTGATACAAAATACATTATTAGAGAAGCCTTCATAACAATTTTTGTCACTAAAGAATCATAATTCTTTCATAATGCTTAATGAGTCTAAACTTCTAAGAAAGAAAAATAATGTTGAAGTTTTGGAAAAGAGCATCGGGGCAATAGAAAGACAAAAAGAAGTCAAAAAAGTTATAAATGTTTTGATGATCTAAACCCTCATATAAACACAAAGTCATATCCTTTAATTTTCTTTCAACCTCTTTAATCTAGTTTATTTCAGCGGGGTTGGATTCCACACTCAATAGGTGTTGATGCATTTTTTAAAAACAATTTAAGTGCATCGGCTGGATTTTTTGAGTTTAAGTAAGTTTTTTTAGTATAGTGCAATCCTTTAGATTTACGTCTAGTTTCCCTTCACTATATCTTAGTCCAAACCAGTCCAGGATCGTAAGTTTCGCCAAAGGAAAACCTGGAGCCAGCAGCACTCTCAGCCGTGTTGTGATGTTTTCTTCTGCAAATCTTTCTTTATGTATTTTCCAGTTAAATTACATTCTGCTTGCTTTTTTCCCCCCTGTTTGCTATTTCTAGGCCCCATCTATGTCTCATTCCATAGAACCTTTCTGTGGTGCTTTTGCATGACTGACATTTACCTTTGTTTGAAAACAGCAGGAGGAGTTACGCTATGAAGTTCAATATGTACCTGCCTGGAATTATCTGTAAGGCGTCCATGCTATTCAAGAAATTTTAAAAGGAGGCAGTGTATATAAATGAGGCTTTTGAGGCACACAATAGCGATCTAGAATTCATATTTCTAGTACAGAAAATCAAAACTGTTATTACATGCGGGAAAATTGAAACAGACTGACATTAACAAGAAAAACCTTTTGATGATTTAAGCATTTCTTAATTAACAATTAGGACAGTGAAAAATGTCATGGCCTGAGAACAGCAGGGTATGGGGCTCACAGTGTTGTTATTAGAAGACTGTAGAGTGGGAAAAAACCCTCAGAGATACAAATTATCACCTTACCCCAAACCTGCAAGCCATTGAAATAATTCGTTCTTTGGCAAAGATTGTTTTTAGAAAACATCATCTGTAGAAGTTCTGGAAAGATAAAAAGGATTGAATCGGGGTTTGGAAAAGGGAAAATCTCATAAAGCATTAATGCAGTCACACTCCTGTTACAATTACTCACATATCTTATCTCTTTTTCACTTAGAAAAGTAATTTGGCTGACCCCAAAAAATAAAGATGATAAACTTCCAGCCAATGAATACATCAATATCCATCTCAATCTTATCCCATATGAATAAGGGCCAGAGAGTGGCCAAAAGTTTGTGACACTATATAATTTTTAAAACATGCTATCATAAGTAATTCTATTTAAAATTAAAGCAGGTTTAAAACCAGTTGATGTTTCATTCTAGGCATAACTTAATTGCGAAGTACAGACCAGAATGAAGCATCAAGCTCTGAGCTTGTGATGCTTCATTGCTACCTGGTTTAAAACTAACTTGGAAACTTTTACGCAAGCTGAGGACGTACCCCTAGCTGCTCTATAATCAGGTGCTTGGGAAAGATGTTCCTGTTGGTTTCTATATGAATATCATATCTGGAAAGCTTTAGGGTCAGGCTTTTATTGGAATGATTGTGATGAGGTGATAATCAGTAGAACAACTGGTATTCAGTCTAGTGGGAGTCCATACATATTGTTTCGAGACGTTCTGTTCATTTGTTTGATTTGCAAACTGAGACAAAACTCCCTAATAGAACTCTTCAAAAATCATATCAAAACTCCTACCATTTCCCATGATACAGAGTCATCTCTGAGCTGCTGGAATCCCACAAAGGCAGAGTTACTATATTTATCCTTGACATTGGCAAGCCAATTGCAGTCTTAGCTGCAATGCTTTCATAGAATCATAGAATCACCAGGTTGGAAAAGACCCACCGGATCATCGAGTCCAACCACTCCTACGAAATTCCTATTCTTCATGTTTTGTTATCAGGTTGTGTATAAAGTTTGCTTCTCACTACAGTTGCAGTCCCATCTACTGATAAAGGCTACTTTCCCTTCTCTTATTATTGACCAATATAGAAATAACATGATCTTTTATGTAAAGTAGATACCGTTCTACTATCCATTAACCTTTCTTTGCAAACAAACGCTACAGCGTTTGGCTGAAAACAACATATCTTTGTCCCTTCATACACAGCCATAGATTCCACTTAGTAAACATATCTTTGATGTCAGGCATAAACAGACCAAGAGTAGCTACGCCCACAAGCCTCTGATGTCAGACGTGATCTAATCCACAACAGGTTACAACAAAATTAAACCCATGGAAGGCAGCAGATTGATAGAACTGTAAAACTAAGGGGATAACACATTATTACACATCAGTCTTCCCACAGACAGAGGAGCTCATACAGTGTTATATTAGAAACAGAAGCCTTTGCGAATAAGCAACCTGACCTTTGTTTGAAACTTAAAAAATAGAATCACAACATCTTTTTCATTTTAGTGGCTTATTTCCTTTATAAACAGAGAATGCACTTTTATGGCCTGTTCTGATACGTATCTTGATTCACTTCCCAGGTTACACTACAACCAGAAGGACAAATTCTAAAGTATTCTGGAAAAGCTTTGTTTTTATAGAATTTCTGACATAATCAAAACCAGCAAATGCTAGAAAAGTTTTAGAAAACTATATTCGCATTGATTGATTGTGGCATTTTGGTTAACAGCTCAGAATTCCCACCTAGAATAAATAATAATTGAAATAGGCTGCCCAGGGAGGTGGTTGATTTGCCTTCCCTGGAGGTGTTTAAGGCACAGGTAGACAAGGTCCTGAGGGACATGGTTTAGTGTTTGATGGGAATGGTTGGACTCGATGATCCGATGCGTCTCTTCCAACCTGGTGATTCTATGATTCTAAACTAAAGTGATGGAAATTTAAGGGGAGGTGTCAAGGAATTATTCCTAACAGTAAATTAGGCACATGACTACTTAATCCAGGATCACCACAGATGTTTAATAAACAGGCTAGGCAAATATATCATCAACAGGAAGATACTAGAAGCAGGAGGTTCATCAGGCTGATTTCAGAGGCTCCCTCCACGCCTATTTTCTACAAATACAATAGCATGATAGCTAACGACATTTTCAGATAATTAGTTCTAACCTGCATTCCAGGTACAGCATCAGTCTTGCTCAAACCAAAAGATCCTATTGTTTTTCAAAATCGTTCTCTCCTAAAAAAAACCCCCAGAAACGTTAAGACAGACTCCAGCCCTCTCTCAAGTGTTTTGTCTACAAGTTTCTACTGCTCTAATTTAACAGAGAACTCTTACCTAGTTTTCCTGAGTCAGTTCCCACGCAGACACATTCTAACTCTGGACCATTTTCTATTGCCACTGCTTTTTCCAATACTGGAAAGGCACCGAAGGGCTCAGCAGAAGAGCTTGAGATTGGGGCATAAGTGGACCCAGAGATTAATTCAAGAGTTTGAATAGCAGTGTACCAAATTGCACATCCTAAGAAAAAAACAACTCCTTTCCTCTCCCACAAATGCCCACTGTAATTATTTAATAGGGAAACACAGAATGCTAATTTTTACAAACAGGTGGTTATAAAAGCTATGGGATTTACCAGCAAGACAGCAATAACAAAGCCCCTCTTCAATATGTGCTAGAGCAACATGCCATGCTTTGCTTTTCAGCAATATTTTTCTGTCTCTGGAGTATAAACAAAAGTAGCAATTTATAATGAAAATACGGTGATCTTAATTGCAACAGAGCAAATAATACACTTAATAGGATGTCCATGCTCTTTCCGAGCAGCTTACTGTATTTTCATATCTCCCTCAGTTAAAAAAAGCAATAAGCCATCTGCAGATGTTTACGCATGAAATCCAACATAGAGAAAACATTTGCACTCCGGAACAGATAAGATAATTGAAAATGAAATTGCAAGATAAGGTGTTTGACAGGGTGGAGGGAAGCTGCACTGAAAAACCATCCCCATGACTACTGGTCCTTTCTCCTCCCTGCTCATTGCTGTTTGCCTCTTGGATTCCAGAGCTTGTTTTATTCCTCAGCAGCCTTTCTGCAGACCGGTGGATTCAGTCATAGTTGGAAATGGTGGAACTGTGGTTTGTTTCAAAAAGAGAAGAAAAGAGAGTTGAAGTATCACTTTAGCAGCAGATGGCTTTGCTTTGGATTCTTTTATACACAAAGGAGATGCGTTTGCTGCTGTCGTAATTAACTCAAAAATGGAACAGAAAAATTGTTAAAGGCAGTGTGGATTTGACTTGATTTTTTTCACCAGGCAAGACATCAGAAAATCCATAAAACTGTTGCAAAAGTTACTGAAATATATTTTTAAAGGATTATTGTATTCTGCACATCCTGTATTTAAAACTGAATGGAAAGTTTTACCTGTCCAATACTTTGGGACTGAAAAACCGGATGATGTTTGCAACTGAAACATTTACCTGTCACTTTGAAGGGATGGAACCGTGCGTCTGTAACACAGGTAAGAGAATACTTAAAAAGAAAGCCCTTTTAAAATTCATTTTACTTTATGCTTTTAACTTTCTGTTGCTTATGTACATTTCAATAATGTTTCTGCATACAGAGGAATGAAACAAGTAGGCTAAATCGGTTTTCGTATCTTTTTCAAAAAATCTTTTTCAAAATGCATGGATCAGAGATTGAAGTAATTAGTTCTCTTTTTAAACACTTCAATCCAATTCTGTCATCAGCTGTAGCTGCAGTTCAGGGATGCTGATTCTGCTAATAGTTATTAGCTTAAAGATGCCGGCGTGTATCACAATATAGTTGAACAAGCTGCAATAAGTACTAGCACAACTTATTTTCCTAATGCTAGAAATGCTCCAGATGTTTAAACAAGAAAGGTATAATTGTTGTATTCCCAAGGAAATGTTTAAAATGCCTTGCAGAATGACATGTGCTAAAGGCTATACTTTTGAGCTCACAGTACAAGCCAAACAGTGAAAAGAAATTAAAATTAATTTTAGTCCTGAAAAAAAGGCCAGTGCAGATGATCAGTGTGCCTAAAGGTAACACAGAGAGTGAATTGATCAGATGGTCAGGATAAGGACTTTTCCTTAAATGGCAGAAAGTGCCAAAGAAGCCCTGTGACCCACACTGAATTATTGGGAGAGCACATTCAGCACTTGCTATCAAACTGTGCTGTGCAACCATGGATAAATAAGCAAGCATAGCAAATAGTGCATAAAATATTACAAACCTGGCTCAGCCTCATGTCCTTTGAGTCGCTGCAGCTTCTCCTGCTCACATAAAAAGCAGGGGAGAGCATAGCTTGTCTTTGAAGGTATCTTGCTTCCAAGCCAGAACCCCAGCTAACATCTGATCTCTTCTTCAAGGACAGGGCTCAGATCTGTGTGAGTCAGGCAAGTACTACAGACAGTGCAAAGAGAAAAAGTCACTCATGGGATAAAGCAGCCAAGCTGTAGAACCTTACACATCTAAACTGGCAGTAAAGCTCATCAGGGCAACATTTGGCACTGTTTGGCCTCTTGTCCTTCCAGCACACGCGTCTTTCTATGTGATAAATCCAGCCAGGCAATTAGTGGTGCTTCAGGGAAAAGTAGTTACAGTGCATTCCTGGAAAGATGCTGCCTGAAGGTGCTGCTGCTCAGCCACATCATCAGTTTCTGCAGGATCTGACCGTGCTAGCTTTCGAATGCCTTCTATTTCTCCTGGACATATTAGGAGAAGAGTTTTTGCAAGCCGATGCATGCACAGTAGGGTCCACAGCTCTTGTTCTTGCCCTACTGGAGTAGGGATACCTGTAAGGGACTACAAAGGCATCCTGACCCACTAGACTTTTGCATCATGACTGAAAGGTTTCTATGCCATTCCCTCAATACAGCTGTAACTGAGCCAGCTGGATTGTTTAGGGAGACTATGGCTCTTAACGTTAGCCCCTGACCACAAATTTGGTCATATTTGGAGTATCAGGGCCACATCTAATCACGTAAATCTACATCCACTTCTCACGCTAGCACACTAGTTGAACGTTATATTTCAATCAGAATGAGAGTGGTAACAGATCCTCCAAAGGTGGCTGGGGTTTGGTGTTTTTTTTTTTCCAGAAGCTTAATTTGAAGCACCCACATTAACGTCATACAGAAGTATCACAATAAAGCGGTTGAGGATATAACTCTATCTGGAATATTCTTAGGATGCCTGGGGGCAAACAGTCACAGAATCATAGTTCCCAGTATAAGCCTGAGTTTGGTGTTTAGTCTAATGCAAGTAACCAAACATTTTTCATTCCTTTCTGACTGAATAATGGTAATAATTTCTATTAAAATGTTGACAGATCTTGTGCATATAAACAAATTATTTATAGTTAATAATAAGATATCTACCGATCCCTCCTTTTTGTGCCTCTTCTTTAAGCTTCTACTGCTTCTTCATCCTCATTTCTCCACAGGTTCTCAACACCATGGTATTCATTACTGGGGGAGAAGAACGATCTCCTTCCAGCTAGTCTTCCAGTAATTTCTACTTCAAAAAGGAATTAAGGTGAGTTGAGTTTTGAAAGGTGTAGTTGTAGTACATATTTATCCATCCTTCAAAGTAACTCTTACATCCTTCTTTTTTCCTTTCCCAGATTGGAAATTTAGCCTCTTTCTGGCCAGAAAGCTGATTAGCCTTTGTTTTAAGATTAAATTTAACTCAGTGGTAAAGTCAAACCCAACAAGATAGTTACTGAACCTAATTCTTCACATTAATATTAATTTTGTAACAACAGAATTGTGCTAATATCATATTTTTGTCTGACAACTGTTTACGTTAGAACTGAAAGAAGAATCAACTCTGTGTCTCTTGAGTACTTGTATTCAACACAGAAAATTTGTGGGGTATTATTTGTCAGATTTGTACAGCAACAAATGGTGTGTAGGGAAATGAGACAACTTTTGACAACTATCAGCGTGGCAATATTGTATGTATAACTATGATGTGATGGTTTTTTGGTTTGCATTTTTCTCAGATAAGATCTTTAATACAAAAGCGGAACAGGAAAATCTCTTAAAGACATCATTCGTAGATGTGCTGGATATCATTTAAGCTCAAGAATATGCCAGAAGGATTTGATGTGNTTGACAGATCTTGTGCATATAAACAAATTATTTATAGTTAATAATAAGATATCTACCGATCCCTCCTTTTTGTGCCTCTTCTTTAAGCTTCTACTGCTTCTTCATCCT
The DNA here is from genome assembly GCA_013389865.1 of Piaya cayana. Taxonomy (NCBI): domain Eukaryota; kingdom Metazoa; phylum Chordata; class Aves; order Cuculiformes; family Coccyzidae; genus Piaya; species Piaya cayana. The sequence goes on along the minus strand of WAAB01003106.1, from coordinate 38,476 downwards.
CATTTCTCCACAGGTTCTCAACACCATGGTATTCATTACTGGGGGAGAAGAACGATCTCCTTCCAGCTAGTCTTCCAGTAATTTCTACTTCAAAAAGGAATTAAGGTGAGTTGAGTTTTGAAAGGTGTAGTTGTAGTACATATTTATCCATCCTTCAAAGTAACTCTTACATCCTTCTTTTTTCCTTTCCCAAATTGGAAATTTAGCCTCTTTCTGGCCAGAAAGCTGATTAGCCTTTGTTTTAAGATTAAATTTAACTCAGTGGTAAAGTCAAACCCAACAAGATAGTTACTGAACCTAATTCTTCACATTAATATTAATTTTGTAACAACAGAATTGTGCTAATATCATATTTTTGTCTGACAACTGTTTACGTTAGAACTGAAAGAAGAATCAACTCTGTGTCTCTTGAGTACTTGTATTCAACACAGAAAATTTGTGGGGTATTATTTGTCAGATTTGTACAGCAACAAATGGTGTGAAGGGAAATGAGACAACTTTTGACAACTATCAGCGTGGCAATATTGTATGTATAACTATGATGTGATGGTTTTTTGGTTTGCATTTTTCTCAGATAAGATCTTTAATACAAAAGCGGAACAGGAAAATCTCTTAAAGACATCATTCGTAGATGTGCTGGATATCATTTAAGCTCAAGAATATGCCAGAAGGATTTGATGTGTTAGCTCACACTGCTTCGTCCTTCTAGATAAAATCTATGTGTGATGTCCAAGCTAGCAATGTGATGACTGGACCCCATTCTTCATTTTTCTGATAATAAAAAGAACAGACTATCCTCATCGGAATTCTTTAAGCCTTGCTAAATCTTTGAATGAGACAAACCTTAAAATAGTTTATTTCAAAAAGAAAAGTTTATCCACAGTGGGTAAAGGAGGATTTGCATGAAAATGGTCATATGATCTTAAACAGAGACATCACTACTGTTTCTTAAACATCACAACCGGTTACAGTTCTGTAACAACGTCTGTACAGAACTTCAGAAAAGGAACTTCATACACATGTATATGTGTATACACACACATATATACCCTCACACACAGAACCACTAATACCCAGCCACTGGCTTGTCCCATCTGAATTTTTCAGTGCTGTAATTAGTTACTTTACGTTTGCTCAGAACTTCAAGGACACCAACTACAAAGACAGACTCATTGTAAATCATGGCCTTGGAAAGCTCCATAAAAAGTATATTCTAAATAATGCGGGGTTTGCTTTTTTCCCACAGGTTGCCAGATGCTTCATGATGGATAAAACCCTTCCACATCCCAGTGAGATTCTGTCTAATCAAACTATCTCAAACATTAACTATTCTCAGTTTTTGAACTTTGATGCATGCCAACCTTCCTTCCTCGCAGAATTCTTGCTTATTACCGCCTACATATTAGTTACAATAGTGGGGCTCTTTGGAAATCTTTGCCTGATTATAATAATAAAGAGACGGAAAGAAGCTCAAAATGTTACGAACATTTTGATTGCCAACCTCTCTTTATCAGATGTCCTGATTTGTATTGTGTGCATTCCCGTCACAGTTGCCTATACCTTAATGGACTACTGGATATTTGGGGAAGCCATGTGTAAAATAAGTTCTTGCATACAAAGTCTATCTGTCACGGTCTCCATTTTCTCCCTCGTACTGATTGCTATTGAGAGATACCAGCTAATTGTGAACCCACGCGGCTGGAAGCCTAGTATCTCACATGCTTACTGGGGAATTCTTTTCATCTGGCTTTTTTCCCTCGTAATATCCATTCCTTTCTTAATATTTCACCAATTAACAGACGAACCTTTCAAACACCTGTCTTTCCATAATGATTTCTACAAGAACAAGGTTGCTTGCATTGAAGCATGGCCATCCGTTACAGAACGGCTGATTTTTACCACTAGCCTGCTGGTTTTCCAGTACTGCTTCCCGCTGGGGTTTATTTTTATCTGCTATCTCAGAATATTTGTATGTCTTCGAAGGAGACACGGTAAAATAGATAGACTGAGGGAAAACGAGAGCAGAATGAGTGAAAACAAAAGGATTAATATGATGTTGATATCAATTGTCGTGACTTTTGCTGCTTGCTGGTTGCCTCTCAACATATTCAACGTTGTTTTTGACTGGAACTACGAGGCACTAATGAGCTGTAATCATAATCTAGCCTTTACAATATGCCACCTCGTGGCCATGATCTCAACGTGTATCAATCCTATCTTTTATGGATTTCTCAACAAGAATTTTCAGAAGGACTTGGTAGTATTAATTCACCACTGCAGATGCTCAGCATCGCAAGAGGAGTATGAAAACATTGCCCTTTCAAATCTGCAGACCGATGCATCCAAGGGGTCTCTGAAATTAAATAATCCCCCTGTAGATACCTAAAGTAATTCAACAAGAGTTACTAAATATTGTATTTTGTTGCATCTTTCTGTACATCTTGATTGTGTTAGTACTGAATTTAGAGGAAGCCTTTGCCATTTAGTTCAGCAAACCCAGGATTATTTTCCCATAGGCATCCTCTTAACAGGTGCATTATGATGGTATCAATGCTAATAAATCACTTGCAAGGGTGATAGAGATCAATCCTAATAAACAGTATTAACATCTTACTTTTTTAATCCACAGTTTCCAACTCACTGGCATGTTACCTTAACACCAATAAAAAATAGTTCCATTTCAGCCACTGATGCAAGTTGTTCTTCCTAAACATCTGGCTTCACCCAAGTAAACCATGAATTCTATGGCATTTCTAACCTCTTCAGCCTTTTCACAGACTGTTTTCTGGCCTCCCAATATTCCAGCCCTACACTGTTCCCACCTCAGCCAGCTGGCTGCTCTGCACAAAAGTTTATAGTTTATAGGTAACTCACATTGTAAGGAGAGCCGCTTAAGTTATTCTAAGCCTCCACCATCTTCCTTTTAGCTCCAACATACAATTTGCTTTGGTTAAGTACCAGTTCAACCTAGAAATTGTATTTTATCAAGGGACAAGGCTAGAGTTGGAATTTCTTCTTTATCTTTTCTTTTTCTTCTTATGAGCACTAATAGAGGCCCCATTTGATATACTGCAAATTCCACTCGGGTTGTGGCAGTTCAAGATAGAGTACAAATTTAGTGTTTCTCCTAAAATCATTGTATTCTACTCCATATCACCAGTACAGATCATTGCTCTCTCTGTTATCATCACCACTGGTCCTTAAAACAGACTTTTTTGGAACCTCCATTATCAAAAAAGAACACCCATTAAATCAAAGTAAATTTTGTTTTAGCTTATCCAGATTATAGGTTTCTCTTTGAGTAGAACATTATGGCTGTGTTTTAATTTCAGAAATCACTTTCTCTGCATTTCTGCACTAGCAAGAGGCCACACTTGAGGTGAATGTAGTCATTTCTGTTGGACTGTGTTTGCAGTTTCTTCTGTAATGCAGCACGCAGAAGCTCACAGGTATAATACTGAGCGCATCTTCCCCCAGACTAAAACACATTAAGAAAAGAGATTTAATGTTCAGACTACAATCAGGCTCTTGATGATTCAGCTATGTTGAAACTCACCTTAAGGCTANAGATATGGATTAGTTTTAGCATCATTTAGGGGTTTTTTCCTAATTAGATCAAATATAATGCATGTAAAGTAGAGTGCATAAATAACCACAACTTGAACACCTGCCTAGTGCATCACAGGAGGAAAAACAGGATACAGCTAAATACCTAATAAAGGCTAATGATCAGACTGTTGAGAGTATATTAGTATTAATTATTTCCATTAACTCCAGCCCACAGTCACTGGGCTCCCTTTATTGCTGATACAAACCATCTGCTTGACCAGTATAACAGGCATTTAACCAAATAGAAAGCAGTAACTTATAGCCAATAATACCTCTGACATATGATATGTAATCAGAGTTGCTGGTAAATGCTTTGGTGATGGGGAGGTGATGGAGCTTGTTCTCTGTTCCATCAGTGAGAATTCAGGATAATAAAGTTATTAGTGCCATTTTACTTGCTTAACTGAGAGCAATTCTGATTTTCGCTTTTCTTGGAGATTCCAGTACCCATAGAGAAAGCCATCCAGCATTGTCAGAAGATCACTCACTGAAAAAGAGCATTTTAACCTGTTACAGTGGCGTACCTGCTAGAGGCTGGGTTATCAGCTGGATTTCTCTGAGTTTGGAACACAGATCTCTACTCCCATCTTCATCATATTTAAGCACACTGTTTACAGCTGCAGAGGTCAGGCTTAAAGCAATTTACAAGCCCAACATTGACAATGTACTCTAGATTATTAAACATAATCATTCTGATTGCTCTCAGTTCTCATCATTGAAAATATCTCAGACAGTATTTAGGCTCAGCTGAGATTCCCATGTGTGAACTTGACCCGAGTGGCTCCTACACCAGTATTCTCATCCCACAGGAGTGCCCTAGCATGCTTAGCTTTACAGCAAAGGGGCTTTTAGCATCAGGCCCCAAGTGATTTAAACACAGCCACAAAATAAACACTACTCTAAATGAGGTGGTCAGTGGGCTGGCAGAAACTCTCATGACCTTATGAGAAGGCCAGTGACTCCCTTTATAGTCTCTCCCTACAAGTCCTTGGGCAGTACATTTCCATGGCATTGAACAGTCAAAAAGAAGAAAGTTTGCTCTTGCTTTTTATAACACCAATCGTCTACTTCTGATATCCTGATCGGAGTTAAGCAATCAATTTTCGCAGTCTGAATCTTGGCATAAGAGGGTTCTTCGTTACCAGGTGGAAGCTCTCTGAGCAGTGAGACTGCTTCAGAATCAAATGTGAACATAACAACTGTGCCTTGATTTCTTCTAGTCATTTCTTCCTTGCACTTTCATTTGACTCAAGTGCCAATGCTCCAATTCTGTTCTGAACATTCAGTTATCAAGTATCTCTTTTCTTAATGCTGCACTTATAGAAATCATTGCTAACTGATCAAAGTATCATCACTGCCTTGACAATGTCGCTCTTCATGCTGCTCTCATTACATCCACTGGCTTTATATGCAGCCTGATATCTAATTTCCAGCCAAGTCAATAGGACTGAATTGACTCTGATAAGAAAAGGAATAGAGAGAAGTTACTTGTTTTTTTAAATCATAGGCATCATGGACTCCGTGTGTGAGGGTGATGTATGTAACTGTGCAATATTTAAACTTTGCTTAAGTCATAATATTAAACTGACAAAAGTTGCCCTGTGTTAGATAATGATGATCATTTAATTTCCCTTATTTTATTGGTATAGCAAGTAGACAAAACTATAACAGCCTTGCTCACCAGACTGTTGACGCTTGATGCAGCTAGGTGGAAGACTGAGTTTCCTTGGGGAAGCAGAAACACAGAATTAATTACAGAAAGCTAGAGATGCTATCCAAATGTAAAAATAAAGTCTTTTTAAAAAAAAACTGTTAAAAATGCTGCATCAGAGCTTTGTCAAAGTGGTTCAGTCACATAGACCTGACCAATAGATATATCAACATCTTCATAAATTAATATATCCTTACATGTGTTTGTATTTAATTGTTGGTTGGTTTAACTGTAAGCACATTTAACTAGAGTTAGACATTTGGAAAAATGGCATTAATTGTGAAAATTATTCCATTGAACAGATTGCTGAGTTGATTCTTAACTGTAGTTATGTACGTGGATGAAAGTGGTGCCATTGCTGTGTGTTGTTTGATTTCTCCAGCTTACTGACAAATAAATATTACCCTGTATAAAATTGCTGTGTTGCCCAGCTGGTAAAATTTACTGCCTATAATTTGATAGGACAGTGCTCATACAATACTCTGAAAACTGGTTTAGCATTTCACATGTTCGCTTATAACATAAACAGACATTAGTGAAGAATTCGATATTGACTGTTTCCAGAAGAGAGAAGGACTTACTACAAAACCAGCTAGAGAACCTTCCCAGGGCTCAAGGTGCTGACGTGCTTTTTGGCAGAGAAGGAGAGAATCATAAAACTGGGAGGCTTCAAGAGAATTTATGCCAGATCATAACGTCTTACTATGGTGCTTCATAATTTGTACTTGGGTTTAACAATATAAACAAAAAAGAAACCTCAGACAAGTTGCTGCACTGTGTTCACATTACAGTGTTGCTATTGCATGAAAACCTTTGCATTCACAATGGCATTTTGAAACATTCATGACACTTTTCCCGGGTTGAAATGACCTATAGGTCAGAGTGAAAACCATAGAAAGAAGGCAACAAACCATCACCACTGACAGAGAGATCTTTTAACCAGAATATTCTTTTGGGAGTCATAAACTATCATAACCTAACTATGTAAGCCCTGCACCTCCTCTCCCAATTCCTTCCTCCTGTTTCCCATGCACAGATTATGTGGGGCAGGGGCTGTTTTATGAGGTACACAGTGGCCAACACAGTATTGTAATCTTCTCACTCACAGCTCTCGATGTTATTTAATGGAAATAAAATAGGATTTGGCTTTCAGGAGAAAAATCATCCTTTGTATTCATATACCTTCTTTTATTTTCACCTAATGCCCCACTTCCACCAGGCCCATCAGAGTAGATGGACAATAAACCAGGCTATTAGATATGCATTGAGTTTATTTCATCACATAAATATTTTCCTTCCTCATTGTTTTGAACAGTAGTCCGAGAAGAAAGCAAATCTATACCAAAGCTTTGATTAACCTCAAACAACAAAGGGTCAGACGGACCGCGGATGTGCTTAGCAGAACTTCACAGACCTCATAAATATAAACCAGCGCTGTCCTTTCAATTCTCTTCTAATAAGACGCTTTAAAATGTTCCACAATGACAACCTTAGAATTATCTTGTCTGCTATCACTCATATTTGAGCAAGGTTCCTCTGGCATATAGCTTGGTTTCCATGCAAATGCACTGACTGACGTCTTTTATTTCATTTCATCATCTTTTCTATTACTCACAGGCTATTTACATAATGTGATGGAAGTGACACCTGTGTGGAGCTGTTCCCTGCGCAGAATTGTTTTCACCCTCATACTCAAGAAAACTTGATAATTCATGTAGATGACAGGGCTGTGATAGCTACAAGAATTAGTTCTTCCAACCAAGAAGGGCCACTAGAGTCAGAAGCAGCTCTCAAAGTTTGGGATGTGTCTGAAGAGAGTCATTCGTACCCCCTTGCTGCTCTGCTTTTAGGTTGGAGGCTTCGCTTCAATGAACCAGAACCACAATGCTGGAGGCGGCTCCGAGAGGCACAGATTTCCCAGGCACAACATCTGTAGGGAGCACTGCTCAGCCGCCTCCTCCACAGACTCCTAGAACACACCTACCCTTCCCCAACACATTCAAATCTCTCTCTCCGGTCCTTGATACCAGCCAACAGATTTGTCTGTTAACAAGCAACGAAATCACTGCTTTTAGGGCTAAAATCATTGGGTGGTATAGCTGTGTCAGATGAGTATGTGTTTGAATTTCTGCGTGGACAACATCTCAGGATTTCATAGAATCATAGAATCACCAGATTGGAAGAGACCAACCATTCCTGTCAAACACTGAACCATGTCCCTCACTGCCTTGTCCACTCATGCCTTAAACACCTCTAGGTTTGCTGCTGATTTGCCGTTATCACTGCTAAAAACCATCCCATGACCATAGTCTGATCATATTCCCATATTTCCTCAATCAGTTGGCCAATGGAAGGCATTTAATCCACATTAGACCCCAGAAAAGTCCTCGTAGTCTCTTATGCCTCCCCAGAACCAACTGTAATGGTCTGTCCCATTCTTCAAGAATTTTAATCAACAAATCCCTTTTTAAGCAACTTTGCAAGACCTAAACAGCAACCACTGCCCTGCAGCCCTTACCCATTCCTGTTGCCTCTCGGATGGATTCCACTGCTAAAGGAGCACTGTTCAGCTGCAGAAATGAATGCTGAACAGCCCGGATTTTGGGGTAGGAGCCTGAAGTGGCAGTGAAGGAACTGAGCTTAATGGAGCAGGACAGAGCCGGGCTGAACACTCACTGGAGATCAGACCCCAAAAGACACTCCAGAAAATTCTGCAAGAAAATGGAGATACCATTTACAAACTTCAGAGCAGATTTTAACAGCCTGAAAATACACATCTGTGTATTTCTTCTCAATACACTGTGGCAACTATCTGGGCTTTCAGAGTAAAAAACCATCTATTTGAGCATCACATAGGACTTTGTCACAAAGATCAAAAGACACAGGACAGGAACCATTTCGTATTTAACTTGCACAGGAGAGAAACCCACGCATACATTGCAGCTGTGTCTGGAAAGGTAAGAAATACGGGTTCTCCTTGCATGAACACAAGGTTGTCAAGTACTTAAGATATTAGCAATGGGTCCCAAGCCTCGTGGAAGACTTAGGTCTTAGAGCAAAGAGCGTGAAGGAGCCCAAGACCATGGGCTGCTCTGAGGGTACATCCGACTGTGGTTTTGCTGTGGGATGGGAACTTTACATCCTCACTGGATGGTTGTATATTTATTCTCTTTGGAGGAACTCCAAAGTAAAGGTCAGAGGGACTTCATTGCTCCCAGACAATATATGTTGGGAGAATAATTGGTCAGCAAATACTCTCTTTTAGGGTTTCCAGGCCTAATATTCCATTTGTAAAGAATAGCTTTATCAGTCAACCTAGCATGACATATCAGCATGACATGACGTCCTGTCCAGCAAACATTTACATTTTTATATTTCAAATGGCTTTACGTGTCTTGTTGCTTCCAGTTTTTTATTCACAGACCTTCCTAACAGCGTGAGCAGGTCAAGTTCTTACTTACACCAAATATACCATGCGATCCTGCTCTGGTTAGAAATCAGACTTAAAGATCTCCTCCTCAGGACGTGGATCATTCATTTCTACCATCATCAAGTATCCATCTAAAACACAGCTTAGGCTTTCTCCTGAATTTGGCTCTCAACAGGGTGATCCCTGCAGGCGCCGTCTGTCTCCAGCTCCTCGTCAGAGGAAAGCGCTGGGTCAGGGCAGAGCAGAACTGTGGAAAATGTCACACTCCAGTGGTTTCGAATGTGGCCATCCAGCCTAGTGACCGTAAACACGATCCAAAGAGCACAATCTCCAGGAGCATCTACAGCAGAACCTCCTGCCAACCTGTGTCAGACCCCAAACTTGTCAGGCAGAAACCCCCAAACCTAAGGATATTAGGGTTTAACTGTATTTTAAAGTGCTCTTCATCAACTAAAACCACCTAGACCTTTTTCCTGTGTTTAGGTGTACAAAACCACGGACATATTGCACTTAATCAACAGCTGAAGTAACTAAAGCCCTGTGGCTGACTGGGAACACAAAATTGCTGGCTTCTAATTAAAGATGAAGTTGAGATTCCTTTAAAAATTGGCCACAGCATTAGTAGTGCATCCAAAAGCAAAATCTGAGTTGACTGAAAGGTCACCAAACACAAGGAGATAATTACTGCTTGATGTTCCAGGAACCCCAAGCTCTGACACTACATTTTTTATTTAAAAAAAAAAATAAAAAGCATGCATGCTGGAAGCCTTTGATAAACAATAACAAAAAGTTTCTTTCTTCCCACCCCCATCACACAAACAGCCAGGCAGGCAGATACTGAGGGCATTATGCAAGAAAGCCTCAACAATCACATGAGCCTGAGAATCCTGTTAAACCTCACATCCTTGTCCATTCAAATATAGGACAAATCAAATATTTCAAGAGAAAAGTAACTTTCTTTTTATCAGTATCATTTACTTTGCTGATTAATCAATTTACAGAGCTGATTAGCTTTTGCTTACCCAGCTTTGAATCCTCACCTTTTCCAAAAGGAAAATAAACAGCGCATTAAGATTCTAGGAGCACCCAAGCTGTGTTAAAAGAGTGCATGGGGTTAGTGTTAAAAGAAAATACTTCCAGTATGGCTTTTCATGGAAGAGATCTGCAACAGATGTACAAAAAGCATTTGAGAAGAGCAACAGCAAGTTATAAGCAAAATCAAATTACAGACACAGATTATGAACAGTTAAATTATTATAATTAAGAGTTAGAGAACATCTGCTGCAAGAAATAATAACTACTTCTTGTATTCTTGGAAAAGCTCTGAAACGCATCAACTGCTAATTAGGAAGGCCTTAAAAACGTACAGAATGACAGAGCCATTGAGGATGAGAAGGGACCTCTTGAGATCGTCTGCTCTAGCCTCTCATGCTCATAAAGATGTAATCCTTTTTCTCAAGCATAATCATAAATTTACCTAATAAAAACTTCAACAGAAAACTTCACAGCTTCTGTGAGAGCTGGCCCTGGAGGAGCCGCGAGTGGGTTTTTCCGCCATCCCAGCTGATGTTGCTGGCAAACCAGGACCTGAATTTTCTCAGAAAAATCAAAATCCACTGGTTGAGGCCACTCCAGCCAGCAGCAGTGAGCAGATGTAATGTGGAGCTGCTGCTGAAGCAGGCAGGAGCCTGGCATGTCTGGGTAGATGTGCAAGGCAAAAAGTAATAATTTTTAAATTTTTTTTTCATCCAACAGACCCAGCCAGAGCTGAACTCAATAGAAATGAATTTACCAACCACTTCATCTGTGGGATCCTGACAGGTTTGGACGTTAATGTTTGAGTACATGTTTCAGATATAGAAAAAGAGACCAGCAGAACTGCCTTAGAGGACCAGAATCCAGAGATCCTGCAGATCACTGCCATCTGCATTTTACATTAAATAGGTCTGAAGGATGCTTGTCAAATTTCATCTTCATCAATGAATTCATCATCTTTATACTGACTTTATTTGTTTAACCTTAAGAGCAATCAGACTGGTCCCCGAGGCAGGTATTACTTGCGTGCTACCTTTAACACAATTGAATTAGCACCATGTTTACTCTAAAAGCTGAAGCCGTGGTGCGGTGGCAAACCGGATGCTCAGCATTGAAATGAAATTGCCTGAACGGAGCAGAGAGCCTGACCCCCATTTCCAGACCCGTCTTGGAGAGGACCGTGCTCACCATCTGGTGCTCCTGCTATGCCTGTGCCATTTTCAGCCTCAAACATTGGAATTGGAATGGACAGATCTAAAAATAAGGCTTTGATCCTGCCAGGATGTCTGCTGATCACACCATAGACCTTTTTTTGCTGGTTGAATTGCCTTGTACCATGCACTTTTCAGTCTCTTCATCACACAAACTCACAAACTTTGCTTTTCCACACCTAATTCCTTAGATCTACTTTTTCTGTCATTGCTTTTTCTCCTGCGCTTCTCACAAACCCATGTGGCTGGATTGGAATGTGCATGGAATCTAACATTGTTTGTCCAGCTGGAAAGAAAGCAAATTTATAACCTGGGCAATTAAATGAGACCTGCCCAGGTCTACTCATTCTGCTCGGGCTGTCATAGAGCAGCAGCCCAGGGTTGTTCAGGCAGCCTGGGAGGAGCAGTAATCCCTTCCCACACAGAACAGGGAGAGCCTGCAATGCTCCCTGCACAAGCACCGTCTCAACTCTCCTTCCCAATAACCCAGAGCTCTCTTTGCCAATTTACTACACTTTACCCTGACAGTAACATAAAGAAGAGCGAAAACATTCAGACACCCTATTACCCATGAATTTGTACAGCTGCAATTAAAGAAAACCTTGAGAGAATCCAAACCTGCTGAGCTTCATGCATGAACAGCCTGAACTATCTACCAAGTTCCACTGTCACGTTCACCATTTTGCTCATAAATCTACAATTTCCACATATTTTTTCCTGTTGACCTCCATGTAAATATGCAGAGCTTGAATTTATGAAAATCAGATTTTTTTTCTTTGTTCAGTTTGGAAAAAAAAGAAAAAAAAAACCCTAAAATTCTTTCTCCATCTCATTACTTTATTAGATTGACTTTTTCTCTTTTTATCTCTGGAGACCAAGGTTAAAGTTCCATCTCAGTCGCAGGGCTTGATGGACTTGCTTGAATTCCTAATATTTATTTGTTCGCATCATAAAACTATTATTGCACAATCTGTCGTTATTAGCCATCGCTGTTTGGCCAAGGCAGCAGGTTGGATTGGTCACACCTTAGGTACAGGCTGGGCTGGGCAACTTAGCTAACACAGCAACTGCCTGCACATACCTTTAGCTTGGCATATTGCTCACTTTATCAAAAGGGAACCGAACCAACACAATTTTTAATAGGACTAGTTGTTTTGTTGGCATGTTTCCTGCTGATGTTTTATGGGAGCAAAGTATTCTTTTGCACCGCAGAAAATCAAGGCAGTAGCATGCTTAGATTGCATCTAATTAATTTTTCATACTAAAAACCTTCTCAGTGCCAGATGGCTGATACACGGCCTTTCAGAGACCAGAATATAGCAGCCAGAAAAAACACAATGCTCTTCATTTTGTTCACTGAACCCCTTCTGGGCCTTGTACTAAACACCATTGAAAAGGGAAGTTATTTAAGAGAAGCACGAATCTTTATGACTTTATTGCATCTCTCTGGCCTTCAGAATTATTCTTTCCCATTCAAGCCGCTACTCTCCAGGGTCAAATACAGGAGCACACAATATTCATAGAATCATAGAACAACTAGGTTGGAAGAGACCCACCGGATCATCGAGTCCAACCATTCCTATCAAATACTAACCCATGTCCTTCAGCACCTTGTCCACCCAAGCACGTATCTCCCTTCTGCATAAGCAAAGCCTGGGCTTCCACAAACAGTGCAAAGGCATTTCTGTCCTCTCTACACCAGGCTACCTGCTGGCTAACATTTGCCAGAGCGTCACATGGAAAGGGAAAAAAGTGCTCCTTAATTATAGTCCTTCTGTTGTTCGACTCGGGGGTTTTATTGAAAGGGAAAAGGCATAGAGAGCAGCTAATCAGCAGCTCCTAACAAGTGAAGTCCTAGAGGCTGATTTTTCAAGTGATTAGCGGTGCAAACACACAATTTCACGACTCAAAATCTTTGCATTTTCATCCAACCTCTATTTTCATTAACCAAAAAAGAATCAGAGGGACAGTTAAGAGCCAATACCCACCTCAAATACTAATGGCTTTATTACCACAGCACACAGATTTTAAAATCTATATTGTAGCTTCCTTTTCATAGTCCCAATAGCTCCATAGATTCCATCTGCAGCTTTAATTAAAAGCAAAATCTGCTCCTCTACCTTTGCATGTATGATTCTTAGGGCAGGTTTTAGGTTCTACTCCTTCAATCTCTTACAGATTCCAAGATGTGGCATCAATGCCCCAGGGTAGAGAGAGGACCCTGAATTAAGGGAATGGTTGTCATATGGGTTGTTACAGTCCTCCCACTTTCACCCACTGTGCTCTCATTACAAAGCACCACGGGATATTCACTTAGACCAAGGACTGGAACATCACAGTGTTTCTGCAGACAGAGTGATTTTTCTTCTAGTGAAATGCCATCATTTACAATGTGCAGGACACTGTTACTGAACCTGCGGTTAACAATTACAATTAACTGTTGGTGACAAGAGAAGCATGGATGAAGGCACTGTCTCTACATCACACAGGTCATAGAATCATAGAACAGGTTGGGCTGAAAGAGACCTTAAAGACCATCCAGTTCCAACCCCTCTGCCATGGGCAGGGACATCCCACTGGGTCAGGCTGCCCAAGGCCCATCCAACCTGCCCTTGAACACCTCCAGGGATGGGGCACATGAACTATTCTTCAGCAAGACATTTCATCTGCAAACCCAAGCTTTTCATTGCACTGCTTTTCATCCAGTCCAGAACAGTGATCAGAGCAAGTCAGTGAGACCAGAACAGAATACGACTCCATAGGTTTTTCCCCTCTCAAGATCTGGGGATCCCAAGTCATCTTCCCATGCACTCAGGATGAGCCAATCTCATAGTGATCAGTGAATTCTTTCCAGTCTCAATGCCAGGTTTGGGTTTGCTCTCCAAACTGCCTGCAGGGGAAGGTCTTAGACCAAAATTTCATCCCAAGAGAGGCTTTGCCCAGTGCAGAACAGCTGGGAAGCCACCTAAAGTTGTTTCTTAAGATTTGCTTCTCTTGAAGAGAAATCCACTGCCTAATTTCGGGCTGTCATAAAATCCCATGAGCCCCCAAGCCTCCACTCTCTGGTCTGTGGCACTGACAGGGCAATGAAGCACTGGCAATAGCCACGCGATAGCTTTCTGGACCCTGAACCACACCAGACACAAGTGCCATGCAGTCAGGGAGGTTTCTCCTCTTCCTTATGCAGCCTTAAACTCATAAAAGTACAAATGAATACACATGGAACCTGAGAGTAAATGTTGATTCCTCGTGCTTACACAGGCTCAGAGATAATCTTACTGCAGTTCTCAGTGGAATTAATTCATGCACTGCGTGCGCAGAGCACTATCAAGATATGGGAAGGAATGTATTACATAAATATACATTTATCATAGGGAGTGGAACAGTTGAGACCAATTTTCATTTTAGCTTCTGCACTTAGATAGGCTTTGTAGATATTTTCCTTCAGCAAATTATTCAATCCATCACAATTAAAGTAACACAATGTAATCTTTCTTTTGATTAAATTTTTCCCCTTCTGCCAGATACACAAGTTTAAAATACTTCCAAGTAATATTTAAAACAGAAAGATTATTTTCAGAATTAGCACAAATCTCCTAATGGGCTCAGAATTACATGCTGAGAGTCTCGCAATGCATTGATTTTTGGTACTTAATTTTAAAAGATTTCTAAAGTATGTCAGCATGAATCCGAGCTGATATTTCCCAGGAAACTCTAATGGACTCGAGCACTCAGATCCCTCAGAAGATCAATCTCCTTTCCCGTGTGCTGCTGCAAACAGGTTCCTTGTCCCACACACTCAGAACTGTCCCTCTTTGAGCCAGGATGGTGCCCACAGCCTACAGGATAGGAGCAAGTCCTGCCTCCTTGCAAGGCAGCAGCCCATGACATCTGCACCTCAGGTACTTATATAGATCAGGAGCAAAGCCCTGGGGGAGGTCACAAACACAAGGTTAGAATGAGAGATGTAAATGAAAGGGTCATTAGGCACTGGAACAGGCTGAACAGGGAGGGGGTTGACTCACCTGCCCTGGAGGTGTTTAAGGTGCGGGTGGATGAGGTGCTGAGGGACATGGTTTAGAGATTAGTTGTCCCTGATGATCCAGTGGGTCTCTTCCAACCTGGAGATTCTATGATTCTGTGAAAGACAGGGAGCAGAAACTTAGATAGTGCCTGTCTCTTTGACAAAGACAGCGAGAGCTATGCTAAGAGTTTTGCACTCTCCTATGACCAAGAGACAAGTGAAGAATAGCAATTCAACATCACCCCAATCAACGAATGCGATTTCTTCTGTCCTTTCCTCCTATTTTTCATCTCCTGACTTTGCTTCCAACTCCCTTGCTGTACCCTCTGAAAGTTTAATTTCATGTCCATGTTCTGCAATGGAGAAATGCCAGTGCTGATGCTTCTTAGGTGAAGAACTGAGAACTTAGCATGAGGCAGAACAACTTTCTCAGCAGGGACACTGAGTGTTGGAGCGCAATGCATACACAAGTGCCTGAGGAGCTGGAAAGCAGCAACAGGAGCTTTCTTCCTTGTGTTTCCCTGGGCAGAAACAGTGCCTGAAAGCAGCAACCTGCTCTTACACGTTAGCTAAGGCTCACGCATCACATTCTGGAGAGAAAATACATCAAATTATCTGTACTGTACTAGGAAATCATGACTTGCCATCTTAGCAAGTGTCAGTCTAATTGCACTTTCAGTGAGTCTTGGCTCCCCACATTGAAGAGCTACTGGCAATAATTTTAATGGAAAAGGCGTGCATCATCGTTGTAAAGATTTAAGTTTCCATTAGCTGTTGAAGCAGCAGCACTGTTTTTTAATGGAACTCTTCCTCAGTAAGTGATTCAAAGGAAACAGTTACCTAAACCAAACCGTCAGTGTCCATGTTATCTGCAAGCACTTGCCCTTCCTCACCACAGCAAGTCCAGAGCTCTCTAACTACTTAGTAAGACAAAGGATGCTAAAATAATCAGCAGGTTCAAACCCTGACTGTGGCAGGTATGTAGCAGGACCCAAAAAACAGCCTCGGAAAAGAAACTGGTGTGAAAGGGGTGAAAACTCTCAAGGATTTTTTTTTCCTGTTTCAAATGCTTCACTCTCGGGCAGGCAGAAAGCAGCATGCAAGCAGATGCAATCAGCTTTTGAAGGTCAGGATGGGAACAAAAATCAGAACTTTTCACCAGCTCACAGTCCTCCCAGCTGAGTTGGCACAGAAAGCAATGCTCGTCAGTCCCGAGTAGACTTGGGTATCACACCGCAGTGCCTGGTACAGACCTGTCACAGAGGACACCAGCATTCCTGCGCATCAGCTCCGCATCTAAGCCAGGGAGGAAAGGGTTTCTATTCTCCTCCTCACTCAGGTGGGCTGAAGCAGGGAACAGTCTTCACCCCAAAACCTTTCCCTTTCCTTCTCCTCCACAACTGATGCAAGGGAGTGAGGATGCCAAGCCAGTAACAGACACTCCAGCAGATGGAAAACTGGCTATTTTCAGCACACACCAACAGGCAGCGACTTGCTGAGTGCAAACCGTGGCTTTTAGAGTTGTTCTCCACCCTGAACTGCTGTCAATGGAGGACTAAGTTGGCCAGCTGTGCACTAATGAATCAAACAGCCTGAGTCTCTCCTGCCTCATTTATGAACCGAGGACAATTCTGCATGGTTAGTTTACACCAGTGTTGTAGGATCCAGATCTGTTATCTCCAGATATAGTTACTTCACACAGCTGCTCTATGCAAAATAAAAATTGTCTAATTCTTCACTTGCAGACCTATAAATTAATACATCAGAACTCATATTCTTATTTTTCTTGTACACATGTTTCTATTAGTCTATCCCACCAGGAGACTTGGAGCTAAATTAAATCTCTCATTTTTAAATCAACAAAAGATGTTCCACTCATCCGCAAGGGAATTAAATGAGACTCTCACTACCAAGATCCTATTGCATTATGATACTGACTATTAATATGACGCACGCTAATATGTGCAGCAAAACATAACATTATATCAAATCCTGTTAGGCTACAGCCTTAGCAAAGAAATGACTGGCAGGAAAGATGTTCCCCCAAAATAACTCCAGTATTTGTCTGTGGCACTCGCACAAGGGATATCTTGGAGCCACAGTTCGTATCTTTGCCAAGCGAAAAACCCAAGATGACTCTATTTTTTCCCCCATTTTAATTTTACATGTGACATTTAAAAAATAACATCAACATGTTTTAAAGAGCTTTTCTTACATATGTTGATTATTTTCTACAACCTATGGACAGCATATAAACAAAGCAAATTAGCACTGATGGAGCAAACTAGCAGACTCTGTGCGTCAGCTTAATGCTCACTTAAACAGAGGAAATAAGCAAGGATGAGAAAGCCCCTAAAATACAGGACAGACACAAGAAACCATCTATTTGGTTTGAGCTGCCAGAAAGCTAAACACACGCCAGTTTTGATTTTGTGGGGTCTTTAACTACAGTTTCTTCCATCATAGTTTACATCTTTCTAACAGAATATCTGACAAATTTTCCCTATGTTCCAACCACCTCCAAGCCATACAAATAATTAAAATGCAATCTCATTTACAGCAGGTGGGAATAAAGGATTTGCTGAAACAGGGTTGTGGTGCTGTAAAAGTTGGGGCCACAGCCACATTCAAAACCCACGCAATGAGGAGCTCTGTCCTTCCCCCCAGCCACAAAGCAGAAATAGGATTTGTTTGCTTGTTTGGCTACAAATTCCAGCATCGAGGCACCCAAGATGGGAAGGAGAATTGCAGCCCAAACAAACAACAACAAAAAAACCCAAGACCTCTTCTAGAGCCTTAATTTTACAGCTTCAATGCCCCGTGGTATTTCACCTGCTCCTTCACAAGTTGCAAGATGTTCTGCTGAAGGAATTAATGGTTTGTCTGAAGAGGCACAGGCTGCTGGTGCCATCTGCTGTTTGCTGGGTACTGGCAGGCAGGCACAGGCAAACCAAATAGTAGCGTAACAAAAGAAAATTTACTTGATAAATTAAAACCTGGCATAGATGAAAATCCTTTAGATGCTAGGGGTCTCCTGTGGCAGTTTTGGAACAAGCAAATCCTTGCTGTCAGAGTCTTTAATGCCCCATGAAATTAGAAACAATGCCCTTCTAGAAGCAGAGAACAGGATAGAAACAGACAGACACTTCTAAGGTGAAGTTACTTTTAGCCTTAGCTGAATTAGTTACTTTCAGCTCCTCAGACAGGACCATGTGCCTCCTGGTGCTCATAAGCCCAGCAGTCCCAAGGAGAATGGCATTGGGCTCTTTCTTTAAAGACCTATCTGCTATTTAGGACACAGAGACCCAGCTGCCTATGTAAAACCCTGACAGGAACCCAGCCTGCTCACATCCAGCTCCTCCATTGAAGGCACTACCAGAGGCTCACAACCCCAACGTTTCCAGCACCTCCTCAGGAGCCTTTCTCGACCACCACGAAGGGCTGAGCATCCCCAGACAAGCAGGTCCCTGCTGCCCTGGTGGGGAAGGTGCTGCCCAGGCAGCAGCAAGGCAGAGCACTGGGACAGGTCTGTCACCCTAGCGACAGGGGACCTGCTCCCACCATGCCAGAGACGAGACCATCGCAGCCAGTGACCCGAGGGGCTTGAAACACAACCACTAGCCCAAATGCCTTTTCAAGATGCTCTGTTTGCATCCAAACTTGACACGTGGGCAGCAGCAGCTCCCAAGATGCTGGTTTGAGTTTGACAAGAGAGGCTATAATGCTGCTGGGGCCCAATTTAGCTGCTTTGTATAACAATCTTTTCCACTGTCCTTCCAAGAGTTAATTATACTGACAACTGTGCTCTGTTTTAAACACCTATGTCTGCTCTCCAGCCAGAAAACAGGTTTCGCACCAGATGCCGTGCCTCTTCCTGCCCATACGAGACTCTAAATGCTGATACGAGGTGCCGTGACATACAAAGAAGGCAAGTAGAACATTTCTGGCAGAGCACAGGCAATACAATTTTTAAATGTTCTCGCTTATGAGCATTGAAACTAGCAAACTTGAGGACCAGAGGTGCTTGTGCGGCCACCAAGAGAGCTGCAGCTGTTGGGATGGCATCCTGAATATGCAAAGGGAGCTTCTGCCAGAGCTAAAAACAGAAAGCCCAGGCAGCACAAGCAAGCGATCCGCATCTTGCATTTGTTCAGACCATCTCTGCCCGAGGCACGCCAAAAGGAAAAGTTTCTGCTTTTAGCAGTTTTCTCTGCCTTGATAAATTGACCTTGTCTCCTAAGCACCAAAAAGAAAAGTCAATTGTAAGAACCACTTTCGTGATGGAGAATGGAATGAGACATCACGAGGAATGCAACCCTTTCTGCTCTAGCAAGCAGGTTGCTTAGGGAAAAGCCAGAATAAAACAATCCACTCTGCAATCATCTTGGCTCTAGCTGGATAAGACCTAGACCCACATCCAGGCAGGAAACTCACATAAAATTTTTGTGTTTTAGAGATTTGTTAGGACCCAGCTTGGGGGCACATTGTTACGCTGCCCCTATAGATATCAGGGTTTGCCCAGGACCGGCAAACATCCAGCTCCTCGAATTGCCTATAGATAATTCTGTATAGCCAAGAGTGGCACAGGTTTAAGTTACAGTGGAAAATATATTAGATATGTCAAAACATCCGAAGTTAAACCCAAGGGAATGCTGCCCGAATGCATCGCTGTAAGATCATCCAATAGGTGGGTGCCTCAAGGCATCATATAGTAACGTCTCTATTGCAACACTGTGAATGAACTTGAATTTCATGCCAGTCAGACTCCCCATTAAAATGCAGTTCCTGGGATTCGGCACACGGAGAGCAAGCAGGCACCTCTGCTAAGTTGCTTTCAGAAGCTGATACAAACAGATGATTGAGGACATCTGCCAGCTATGCCACTTTTGTTAAGTAATAACACAGTTCCAAACTATTCGTTCTCATCTGCAACCCTCCTCCAGCACACTTGCTCAAGCTCCTTGAAGTCTACAAATGAGCCGGGAAAACTTAGAAGAGTAGTTGCCTGATGATGACATCATCAGGGATAATCTGAATTTACACCAGTATACCCACGATAAGCATCTAGACAAAAACTATTAATCTGTCTGACTCAGAGAGAATGTCAGATCTTAACTGGAACAACTAGTAAACGGCAGGAGAAAGGTCAAATACGTCCTGTTTACCAAACACAGCCCTCATGTAAATTTGCATTGCTCCTCTGAAGCCAGAGGAACCATACCAACCCCAAACTGGGTTTGGAGCGGTGTATTATCCAAGGTGGAGGCATCTCAACAATTGCTGGTCTCAGACAGTCTTGGTTCAGTTTTATCAGCCAGACTTGGCTGAGTCTACTGGCGAGTCTAGTTTCAGACAGGTTTGACTAAGTGTAACCAGCCAAACTTGGCTGAGTCTGTCAATGTTTATCACCCGGTTGCAGACCTCGGTGGTGAGGGCTTGGGGAGCCTCCCAGCACCTGCACTCACAGCCCCTCCACTGCCTTTGGACCACAGACTCAGCCTCCCCAAGTCTCTCTGTCTCAGTTCGCAGATGATTACTTTTAACTTACAACTGTGTTCATCACACCTTGCTGAGGACCTGCCTGTTACCAATAATGGGCATCACCTCCTTCAAACCCATGGCAGGTGCAGAGACTGTCCTTGCCCACCTATGTGGTTGATTCACCTTCCCTGGAGGTGTTTAAGGCACAGGTAGACAAGGTGCTGAGGGACATGGTTTAGTGTTTGATAGGAATGGTTGGACACGATGATCCAATGGGTCTCTTCCTACCTGGTGATTCTATGATTCTATGTGCTCAGTGTCCTGTCTTCCAGCAGCTGACCTCAACCCATGGCAAATTCTTCTTTGGGAAAGACCAGCTGAGGCCTTGCCAGGCTACTTGGAACTCCTGTCTCTCCCAAAATCCACAGCACTGCCAAGCTTCCTCCCTATCCCAGGCTCTGTTGTGACATGAACACCAACTTACACTCAGCTCCTTCATGCAAGAGCAGGAAAGTATGCTGGATTTCCTCATAGAAGTGAAAAGAATTAATTTAATTCTCGCTATTAAAATAATCCTAGGCACCAACTCACCAGTAAAGATATCTACCATATAATCATAGAATCACTAGGTTGGAAGAGACCCACTGGATCATCGAGTCCAACCATTCCCACCAATCTCTAAGCCATGTCCCTCAGCACCTCATCCACCCGCACCTTAAACACCTCCAGGGAAGGCGAGTCAACCCCCTCCCTGGGCAGCCTGTTCCAGTGCCTAATGACCCTTTCTGTGAAGAATTTTTTCTTTATGTTGAGCCTGAACCTCCCCTGGTGGAGCTTGAGGCCATTCCCTCTTGTCCTGTCCCCTGTCATTTGGGAGAAGAGCCCAGCTCCCTCCTCTCCACAACCTCCCTTCAGATAGGTTCTCCACAAGGCAGGCTTATGCATTTTCACACCAAGACCATTTGTTCCCTGAGTTCTTCCATTCAGAATCCCTTTTTGGAATTAAAAAAAAAAAAAAAGAATCAGGACTCATCTGTCTCAGAGTCTGATGTGGTATAAATTGAAATGTCACTTCAGAGGCCCCTGACAAAGCACTTCAGGAAGAAGAGCCCCAGCATCTGTGGCCTTTGCACCAGCTGCTTTTCCATTTTGGGAAGGGTTTAAGATGGCTGGAATTGCCAGTCTCTTCCCAGCACTCCTGCCTTCAAGCCTGCGTCAAAAGTTCATCTGATAATTACACCATCAAGAGGTGAATAATAGTCTAAATTCCTTGGGTTAGATTGTGTAGCTAGAGGATCCAAGTCAATCCCATTGACTTGTGGCAGAGTTGCTTGCTCACAGGAGTGGGAAAGCAGTTCTCCTGGAGTTCAAGACCCCTTCCTCAGAAACCTTCAAGCACAGATGAAAGCCAGAGAGGCAAAAGACAGCCAGAGGAGGCAGGTGCAGCTTCCAGAGCATCCCTACACCATAATCCATGCTGGAGGGGAGGATCCACCATTCCTAGGGCCCAGGTGGCCTAGATACAATTTGCATAGACACAAAAAAAATATAGAGCCACTAAGAACAATGTTTGGAAACATACTTATTTAGGAATTTATGCCTTTTTTGCACAGCTCCTAGGGCTCGGCATGAATGAAGCAGGCAGGTAACTGGAAAATAAATTAGGTGCCTGGGCTTGTAAGAGGTTGTGCTTGCAGGAAACCCAGCTGCAAGTCATATTTTCAAACTGGGAGTCTGGGGAAGATCTCCAGGCACCCACAAAAGGTAACTAAATTCAGCATAACTTAGACTGCTGGGCAAGGCATTGCGAAGCAGCTGGGTTATTTTCACAGTCATAAAGCAGATGAAGGCTGGCAATTGCAAGACTGACCAGCTCAACATCCCTTCAGCCTTCAGCTGTGGAAGGTCACTGCCGTAGTAGAAGACAAGATCCAATTTGTTTATAGACACTTTCAAAGCGATGGGTAGCTGTGCTTGGGGATCTCTCTGCCCTTTATGCATCTGTGCAAAGCAATTCGTCCAGATGAGCTGTTAACTGGTGGTTTGGAGCACAGGAATTCCCACCTAAACTCACTGCACTAATACCGACAGCCCTGCAGAAAGGCCTTTGTTCCAGCTCCTTCCCTTTGTGCTACCTCACTGAATAATGCACCTTGCTCGAAATTTAAGTGCATAATGGCACCCTGCTTCTGCCAGCACCAGGACATCGCTTCAGCTCCCACAAGCTTTACACAGCTCTTCTAACAAGTCTGGAGGATGCTAATGTGAAACCATTCAAGCCAGCGAGACACGCACTGGCTTCACGGAACCCCAGATATCCCCCTGCATTCCTCAGCATTTGGGGAGGGGGGAGTAGTTCAGGTTTTCTTTATATCCCAAGTCAATAGAAAATTCCTTACATTCCAGATCTATGTAAGAGAGCCCTGCTTCTAATGAAGTTTTGCTACACTTCTCTTTCTCGGCCCTCTTTCAATGTAGAGCAACAATTGACCTGAGCTGGCGTCTTTCCAGTGCTCAGGACGACCAGCGTGATAAATTATAAGCAACTACAAATCTGGCCACCGTTGTATCTCACAACAGTGGTTCTGCTTTGTTCCAGCTAACAGTGGTGCTCTATTGACTGTCAAACAGGCTGGGGAGAATAAATTGCTGCAGTTTATTCCCATACAGCTGACATTCCCACCGTGCCATCACTCACGAGCAGGGATCTGAACGTTAGAAATGTAACCCACTACCCTAGACAGCCTCCAGTCCTCAGAAGGGAGTTGGTGGAGAGGACACTTTCCACTCCAGGACTCAGTGCTGACTCAAGCTGCTGGCACAAGAGCTCCAAAATCAAACTGATGGCTTAAAGAGGTGAGTAAGACTTTGATTTCTAGCATACTAATCGTGTTCTCAAGTTACGAGAGAGCCTTTCAGGAGGTGGGAAGGAGAGGCAGGGATGTGATTTTCAATTTGAGACAGCAGTGTTCCCCTTTCTGGCACACCGAGCCCCGCTCTCACCTTCAGGCTCACCAAGGGTGCTCATTTGAGCATTCTGAGCAAACCAGGAGCTCCAGTCTCACAGCAAGTGTGGCTCAGTCATCCTGCCTGCATGAGCTCCTCTCATCATCCCACCCCAGAAGCCCAGGAAGGTTGTGGTTTCCAAAGCAAGAGGGGACTCCACTGCCAAACAAAAAGCATCCCACAGCACACGTACCAGAGGTGAAGCTGCGATGGGCTCTGCTTCCATGAATATCTCACTTCACTAATGAGGCACTTTGCAAGCAGCCAATGCACCGGCACTTCATTTAGTGTCTCAGGCTGTGAGAAACGACAAATGTTCCAGAGGACACACAGCTGGGCTGCAAGCTCAGTTGTACAGCAGAGCATCATCTGGGCTCCACAGCCTCCTCCTAAACATGGCTCACAGGGAGGTTCAAAAGAAAACAGAAGGGATAGAGACGCTTCAGGGAAGAAAGGGGCAAAAAATATAACGCATCTTCTCAGTGCCAGACAATATAATGCATGTTCTCAGTGCCAGACTTTTCATAGCACTGAGAATTGTACATAACAGAGTTAACTAGAACCACAGGCGTGGGATTTGGGTTTGTTCTTTCACCCCTGGCTCCACCTTTCAGCAGCAGCAGAGTGACCTTCTAACACCAATCATTTGCAGCCACAAAACTTCACACTCCAGCAAACTAACACAAAGCTATCATCATGTGCCAGGAAAACATATTACCTGGATATTCCTCTACAGCAGCCAGAGACTGGACCCCCTGTCTGTGCCCTCTGCAGAAAGTAACCTCAGGGAATGGGCAGAGTGGGCAGCTGAGGTAGCAACCTCTTCTCATCTCCAGCAGTATCTGAGGGCAGGACTAGCTTGTTGAAAGAAACTTTATTCCTTCTGTTGCTTGGATAGCAGCTTTTCAAATTTTGCCTTTCAGTTGCATTATTTAGTAGATTTGGGGCATTCCAGAGCTTTATCTATAACACTGTGTTGTCTCCTAGAGAAATTCTTATCTGGTTTTGCAAAACATAGTAAGAAAATTAAGTGATGGGTCATCACTGCCCAAGAAAGGACTTGGTAGAGTTCTTATTAATTGTGTTTGTGGTAGATGTAACTCACCTCTTGCTTATTTAACCTATACAATTTTAAATGCATTTGCTGACCAGCTCTCTGAACACAAGCAAACTTCTTTTTGGCAGAGGGGGCAGGCAGAGACAAAGCCCTGGCTCTCCTGTGCCTTGCGCTGCACACATGCCTTCACATTATCATTTCCTAATTTCCAGAGGCCACGGCTGTCAGGGGACAGCCCCTCGCTGGCTGCCAGGGCTGCTGGCAGGCTCTGGTTGCAGCACTAGCTGCACTTCACAGCCAGCCAGACGCTGCTGCAGCCAGCACTGAATTCTGGCAGAGGAGATGTTTTCAGAGCAGCTGGGTATGCACTAAATTAGGCATTTTTGTTATCCTGAGACTTTCCAGTAATTAAAATTTATAGCTTGCTTGCAGGACACTTGAGCTGGGGTTTAGCAGACACACACTCTCTGTCACTCTCTAGTAGACAGAAAATACAAGCTCTGCTGTATTTTTAGGGCTTTTCTACCTAGGAAGTTTGTGTATCAGCTGTCAATATCCAAGCAATCTGAGCACCCACTGAGATCACTGCCTGGATATACTCTTGAGCAATTAGCATGATATCTAGTAGAGCAAGAGACCACCAGCAGCTTAGGCTCAGACCACTGCTAGCTTTCATTAGATAAACTATTTACTGTAGAAAATCTTTGCACAAGAGGGGAGCAGAGCGAGAATGACCAGAAAAACCTTTCCACCAGCTGTAAACAGAAACAGGTATGTACTAGCGTGAAATGCAATATGGGGAGAGGAAAGTCAGTCAGTCATGACTCACTTTCCTAAGGAAATGGCACTAAAATCCAGGAGTTTGGGCACTGCGCATTTATGATTGCCAAGCTACAGCTCCAATTTATATTGAGTCAAGTGCAAGGTAAAAGTAGGCCTGGCTTTCTCGCTCGCCCCTGAGTGGAAATGAACATATTTGCTCTAGCAATGCGCTGGGGTTGCTTGACAGGCCTGCAGGTTTGTATGACACCAGCTGCTTCCACAGCAAATGCTGTCCACGTAGTTAAAATTAGACTGATCATGTTTCCTGGAGGGGGTTCGGCGGCACAGCCCACTCCCAGCCTGCACACGGGCTCCCCAGACGGGAGGAGTTCACTGCTCAGCGTAAACCAGGCGCACAATACTTTGTGGAAGCCCAAATGCCATTGCTGCTCGTTTCAACTAACCTTTTCTCCTCCTTGGACGCAGGGTATGATACATATCACTGTCATAAGAGGTGTCTGTGAGAGCTTAAACAGTCCAGGCTTGGTGCTTCCTAGAGACAGAAAATAACAATTAGACCAGGTATGGGTTTATTTTTCATTCAAGAAATATCTGCACAAGTTATTAATGTTCTGCAGCTCTTCATGCCAGCTCAATTTTCTATGAAATGTCTTGGGTTTTGTAAAGTTATTTCCCTATAAGAAGTTTCCTTTGAGTGTACGACGATGACTTAATTTAGGCAACTTGAATAATGATGGGCTTGGGAATTGGCACATTTAACTGTTTCAAGGCCTGTGCCTTAGTTCTACAAACATGCCTCAAAAGTACAGTGTTCACTGATATTCTCATTATTTGCAGTTTGGATGCGTGATTTATGCTCTGTGCAAAAGCTCTCAGGCTGGAATAGTTTTTTTTACAATGCAGCTGGTTCCTGTTCTGAGTTTTGTGGTGGTACTGGAGTATGTACAATGGGATGATACCTGCAGGCCTTCTAGACTTGGCTATACGATGTTCCCTGGGTCCCAGCAGTTTTGAATAAGTATCATGAGCCCCGCTGGTGGAGCCAGAGCTGTTGGTATGGACTCCGATTCTCTTTCAGATGCCAGTAACTGCCCTGGCTTCTCTGGTAAAGAGATGAGAGACAGGACCTAAATATAGGACTGAGAATGAATACTTAAGAGCCCCCAGCTCTGCCCCACCACAAAGTAGCCATCCAGCCTTTTCAAGAGCCACATGAGGTCAATGTAACTGAAAGTTCCCTCCTTGCATTGGCATCAGAGCCGGCTGCATTCCCTGCTCCCCTTCCACTGCATAGCACTAGCATCCTACTCTAGCATCACTTTAAAATAAGCCACTTGAGGTGACTCAGCTGCTCAGGTGGCAGCAGAGGGAAGAGCCCTGCCCCAGCAAGAGCAGAAGGTGGCCAAAGACCCCATCTTGGTGTTGGTTTCCCAGTCCCACCCCACAGCATTGCAGGCAGCAGTGCAGAGGGAGCTGGTTTCACCAAGCACTGAGGGTCAGCAGCTGCCCCTGTGGTTTCTGTGCCCACCACAAGCCCCCCAGCTCCCAGGGAGCAGCACTGGCTGCCTCTGGTCAGACCCTTGCACCACTAACATGGGGACACACGGTTGTCTCCCCAGCGCCACAGACAGACCCTCCTCTGGCAGGAGATGAGAGGGCTAAAAACATCTCCTGGCATGCTAGTGAAAAACGAGATGAGAGAGCTTTAAATAACGCTCCCCTCAAGCAAACCAGCTCCAGGGGGATCCTGGGTTTAAATCTCCCTCACTACCTTTGCTCTGCTTGCAGGGCAGTGGCAGAGCCCCCACCAGTGGCTCAACGGGAACAGGAGCCCAGAATTAAGGGTGCTGGTGAAGCCGAACCAGAACAAGAGTTTTTAGGCCAGAACTCAGTGCAGGCACAGATGAGAGATGATGAAGTGCAGTGATGTGTAGCCTGGAGGATTATGTGCTGCTATTCCTGTGTGTGGGCTCCCCTGCCTGGGACACGGGCTGGAGGCAGCTCTCACGGCACTAGAGATCAGATAAGGTGTGTGAAACTCAGCCACTCACCTCCATTTTCACTGCGGCGTTCTCTATGGCACAACGAGAGCACAGGCAGCTCAGGGGCTTCATGAGCAGTGGGATGAGCAGGCAGTCAGGTTCAGGAGCTCCAGTTCATCTCTGGATCGAGCAGCTCTGATGACAGCAGGTTTACATGGCTGAAGTATCGGATCTCCTGTCAGGATATGCTGTGCCATAACCATTCGAGACACACCTGTGTGACAGGAGATGACAGAAGCTACAGCAGGCACATGCTGCTTTGTGTAGCACTGATAAAAGCTATTATGCAGGCTCTGGAAATGCTATCCCAGTATATAATTCTAAGTATAATTTAGATTGCAACTGCACTCAGTCTATATGTCTGATTTGAATGTGCTCTCACTTGAGGACATAATTTCTCTTAATTCCTATTCAAAACAGTGTAAATTGGCTAGGTAAAAGTAAGAAGTCTCTTTGTCCATTTTGGTAATAACTAGTACAGCGATAACATTGTCTGCTATGCTGGATGCAACAGCAGTTACAATTCATACAGTGCTGCGCACAAAAATTCCCTCTTCACAAAGAAGGATGGACACTAGTAGTGGGTCTGGTCTGTGGGCAGTGGAGATCAGAACATGCTGCACTGTGCAGAAAGAGCCAGCGTAGCAGTACAGCCACCAGACAGCAGAAAGAGCGAGTCATCCTTGGAGCCCTCGATAGCAAAGCCATGAGTCACACAGAGTTACATGCAGTGACCGCACCATTCCGATCTTCTCCTCAGCCTGCTGGCATTACATATCCACCTCCTCGGAAGGTGTGCCCCACATGAGCTATCAAGCTGGCTGGACTGTGCTGTCTCGCTTCTTTGGCCCCATTAGCTTAATCTTCCTTTTCACTCACAGGAGGGTCATCACTGTATGCTAGGAAGGAGAGGTTAACTTATTGGCCGAAGAGCATACTGTGATATTTTCTACTTAAAAAAAAAAAAAGACTGTGGGTTGTCTTATGTATTAAAGCTGAGGCTCTGCTTCATTATTTACTCCAGGTATCCATAGGGGAATGGGGAAAGCATCCTCTGGCAGTCAGCAGCGAAAGGGAGCGCTGGAATTTAACTCGCCCCCCTCCTCGCCCCGCAGCAGGGCGCACACAGGCAGGAGGAGCTGCTGGCTCCTGGCACTGTGCAGCTACAAAGAGGGGAACCAAGCCATCCGTTTGCTCGTAGGTTTGTACCAGACCAGAGCAGCTCAGCACTGCCCCGGCGTATCAGCTCTCAATCCAAGCATGAACACCACAGAGCTCTTTTAAAGCAGAGAGAGGGGGCCTGCGGGTGTACCCCCAAAGCTTTCAGGAAATTATTTGCCCCAACCGTGTTACTATACATCTTCCTAACTGCAGAAATACAGTAGCAGTTTCCAGGTTCTTGAAATACCGTTCTTTCCGTGGCACAAAACACTTGTTCTCGTAAAGGACCCCCAGCCTCCAACAAACGCAGCCCCTGGGCAAGGTGAGCACCAAAGGCACAGAGAGCAGAGCAGGTGGCTCTCTGGGGACACCCGGGGACTCCACACATACCACGGCCTGTACTCACACCTGCACATACTCTGTAGGACACAGTCTGGGGCACCAGGCTTCACGCACTCCTGTCTCCAGGATCTTTGCGTGTCAGGCAGTTTGGGCTCAAAATCCTTGCATGTTCCTGTAACGCTCTGGCATGCGAAGAAGTGGGGAAGGTCTGGGATTTATTTAATAGGGAAGAAAGAAAGCAAATGACCAAGAGCTCTGTTCGACATGAATCTGTTTAACAAGCATGGAACCTCACGATTTCAAGTGGAAGCTTAGCATCTCTTAAAATAAGCTCTAGGCATCTTTTAATATCGGTGCTTAAAAGGGGATTTAGTCACTTGGTTCTAGGAACTCCAGTTTGACTCCAGTGTCCAATATCTGTTGGTGGTTCAGCTGTTATCCAAATAAGGGGAGGGAAAGCCAGGATTTTCCAGCCCTGAGAAACAGCTGTACCCACAAGAGGCACATAACAGAAGGGATAAAATGAATTCTCTTGCAGCCCCAGTCTGTGAGCCGTTCCCAGCCACTGGATGAAAAACCCAACTCTCCCAGCAGGTCCCACAAGACTGCATGGAGCACACCCCGCTAGGCGGCCCCAGAGCCATGCCAGGAGGGACCTCTGCTGCTGCTGAAGGGATGGATCAGGGGACCTTCAAGGCAATCAAAAGGCTGCTTGCAGGGAAAAGTCCCTTCAAACCACGCTTAGAGTGGGATGTGTACCACGAGCAATAACACCCTGAGTACGTGTGCCCCCGCACGCTGCCTGCTCGACACCAACATCCCACAGAGTTCTTGGGCACGTGAGCCGTACACAGGGTGCGTTTGCAAATGCTCAGCATCTCATCAAGGACATGCCTTAACTATTCCAAAACCAAAGCTCTCTACTGTGCTTTTCCTACACTAAAGCTACAGTTGTTCAAACACCAGGTTCTTTTCCTTGTGACATTCTGCTCTGTAAAACAGATAAATTTGTCTTAGCAAAGACTTTCAAGCATGGAGCACAACACACGCGTTTCAGCAGCCGTGCTCTTCTCCGTGCTTGAAAGTCTTTGCTAATCCCAGAGGGAGCCTGTCCTTGAAGCCAGCACACCTCTGCCCTTCCTGAGCAGCGTATGGAAGTGCCCACAGGAGCGCCACACACAGTTTTTGAGATACGAATCTAATACCTTGCTTGGTGGGAGGCACTAAAACCTTAATGCGCTGAAAATGAGCCTTTGAAATAATGCACTTTAGTTACATGTTCTGAAAACATGCTATGGAAAAAATGGGTCTTTGAAATGTACCTAATGCTCAGCTGCCTTTCTAGAATTTAGAGTAACTCTCAGCAAGCTCCAAGTCTAACCAGGATTCTGTTAAATACTTTATCAATGGCTGCAATAACTTTCAGCTATTCGCTTATTTTCAGAACATCTTAGCTGATGCAAAACCACCCTCCTCCCTACCTGAAGAGCAGACACTTAAAGAAATCATTCCACAATTTGAAACTATCACAAATGTCTCCACAATTTGCAGGATCCTTGGTGCATGGGGAGAGAAACAAATAAAATGAGATTTTTTTTTCTTGCTCCTGCGGAAGTCTTGTTATTTACTTCCTAGGAGCAACAGAGAAGCCACTTTCAAATCACATATTCACATCACAAAAGTAACTCAAAACTAGAAATCTTGCTGCTGCAGTGGCGGCAATTCCCTCATTTAATCACATGGCACAGAAGAAACACGACTCCAGACAGAGCTTTCTCCAGCCAACTGCCTTTGGGAAAGCCTCATTCTTCGTGGTCCTGTGTTCATGCCACTCTTAAGTCATATAGGGTAGTGCCACAAGATATCTAAGCATCTAGCACACACTCCCAGAGCTTGAACACCTCTATGAAAATGAGAGGTGTTCATACCGTACAGCAGGTATGTGCAGATGACTTGCAAAATGCATCGCTTTCAATTTGACTGAAAGTTGTTATAGAATCATAAAATCATAGAACAACCAGATTGGAAGAGACCCAGTGGATCACTGAGTCCAACCATTCCTATCAAACACTAAACCACATCCCTCAGCACCTCGTCCACCCGTGCCTTAAACACCTCCAGGAAAGTTATCTTGTCTATCTATTTGAGCCTGTTTTCTAAATAAAAGACATGCTGGTACATTAATAGGATGATGCAGTCTGGGTCTGCCTCTTTTCTAATCGTGCATTTTAAAACACACTCCTCCCCCCGTACACAGACTTTATAGTAACGCGGGATATTTCAGTTATAGCAGATGCCCATTTTGTTCCTAAAACAGATTTAATGGGTTTTCCATGATCTAAACCCCTGGCAAAAGGGTTCCGTGCAGCTTTAATACTTTCCTAACCCCGTGTTAAAAGTGTCCTAGTGTTGCATACAGCATAATTCTGCAGCCATGTCAGCTATTCAGGTAATGCTAGAATGTCGTCATTATGGCTTGTGTCAACAGTGTGATCTGCATGTACCTTGTAGTCATTCTGGTGTTGGATTGCAAAGGTCCTTGGATTCTTCAGTTGGCTGAGTCTAATTCCATCCTCTTCACAAAGATCTAGAGTTACGCTAAGTAAAGGCTGACATTTACATGAGACACCAGGACTGCTAGAATGACTCACCAAGGTAAAACCTCGGCTGTATATTCTTTCAAGGGTGTAAGCCGTGTAGTGCCAACATTTCCGCTGAGCTGCTGGAGAAAGCCCCTGTGCTTAGCAAGGCAAACAGACAGAGGGGCACATCACAGGAGGAGCTCCGCAGGACTTGGGATCAGGATCTCAAGGGGCTGAAAACAGATAGTTAAAGAAGCCTGGAGCATCCCTCATAACTTAAAGAAAAGGAGATGTGTCAGAGAGAAGCTATCTCAGAGTGATCTTCCAGTGTTTTCTTGGAAGCTGAATGACGTCCTTTCATTTGTACTCCTGCATTGGGTGGCCTCATGCATGAGACAGCGTTGCACTCACACAAATCCCCACTATTACAATCATGTAAAACCAATCAGCAGTAGCAGCACTATTCTGCATTGCAGCCAGAGTCCAAATGCCCTCAGTACACACTCTCCCAGATTCGTTCTGCCCTTTAAAGCAACACCAGACACCACACTCGGCACAACTGAAAATCTCCTGGTTTATAAGCATCATGATCCACTTAAACAGTGACTGTTCTGGTGATGAAGATTATAAGCCTTTTCCCTATTCCCATGAACTGTCTTTTATCCAGATCCACTATTAACAGTGAAAGCATCAAACACATTCACAAGAAGCAAACTGTGAAATGGAAGGATCACAGAACAGGGGATGAGAGCAGAGCATCTAAAATAAGCCATGTGCATGAAGGGCAAGCTGGTCAACAAACCATGGTGCTGTAAGCATTGTGGATTGAAGGATGGCTTCTGCTCTTAAAGCAGGTGCTTACAGCAGCCAAGCACAAATGGACTTCCCAATGATGGGATCTCCTCCCCAGTGAACTAGTAAGATCTGCTTTGGCAAGAGACTAGCCGAGCCTTCCTCTCGAGCACTGGCAGCTGCAGCATCACATATACAGCGTCCTGTATTTACTAACTGCTCCGCGTGTTACGTGGCATCAGTTCAGTTTCAACTGCAACTTTGACAGCCATGATCTTTGGCCATGGTCTCTGCTGCGTCAGAAGGTCTTAGCAGTGATCATCACATTGAGGAACTAATGCTGTGCAACTGGGTGAACGTCTTCAGCACGAATTTTTAACCTAGTGCTATTCCTGTTTAGTGTTAAAAGTTGTGTCTTGTTCTGTCATGGCTGGAAATTTGTCAGAAGCTGTTCTTATTCAGTTCACTAGACCAAATTCTCTCCAAGATCTTGCGTCCCACTCCAGATAAGGTGTGTCCAGTCCTTCTGAGCAACCTTCCCGGAGTGCCTCACTGTGCTCCAATGTTAACCACAGCCTTCAACAGTCCCATCTCCGACTGCACTTACTCTCACTAAGGGTCACATCTGTGCTTTCTGTCCCTGTGCAAGTCTTGCCCAGTTCCAGACTGACCATGGACTGGGAGACAGAGTGGAACAACCAAGAAGAATGGTATCTCTACAGAGCAATTAAGTATTCTATTGTACAGAAAAAAAATGGGGGGCAGAGCTTCTGCAATGCAGTTTTGTTAATGCTGTTTCGTCTGTGCAAGGATTTCTAAAGCAGCTACGCCAGCCCGGGAACTCCTTTCACAATCAGCACATCCTGATTTTCTACCACTCTATTTCTCTGGGACAAAATCTGGGGGCTGGGGAAAGAGAAGGGGGAATCAGCCTGTTTCTCAGGTCCTGAAAAGCAGACATACATACCTGATAGACTGCAAGGAGGCAACAGAAACAGCACCGGGGTGACTCAATAACATTGGCTTCCCAGGCCCTCCTCCCACATCCAAAGGCTTGGGATTACTCCGCGGTCCTTGCATCACAGCACAGCCCCGTTGATGGCCACACGACACAACCTTGGACAGGAGCCATCCCTGAACTGCTTGAGGGACACTTATAACCCAAGAGCAACAGATAGAAATACGAAGGCCATGGGTGGTCCAAGTGCACATGCAACCGCTTTGCTGGATCAGGGCCAGTGATAACATAGTGCAGGTTTGGGTGAGACACATACAGACATGTTCTCTTCAGAGATGTCCAACTGCCTTGCTGCAGCCCGTTGTCTCACGTGGCTCCCTGCAGTTGTCACAGGGCCACGCCAGTCAAACCCAACTAGATAGCAAAATATCCTTCACTGTGATCAGCTTTGACTACTTTGGAGAGCAACGGAATGCAGGAAAGAGACATAACAGTTCTCATAAATTATTTGGTCAAAAAAGCCCTGCAAAGCCTCTGAAGAGCTCAGAAGCAGACACTGAGCGTGTGCTCTAGAGGTGATCTGAACTTATTGTCAAATACTAAGGATGCTGCTGTTTTCTCTGGCACGTAGCACCTGCTCTCCAACCAGCACATGCCCAGTTCACAAAGGAGAGTCATCACCATGTCGTAAGGAAAAGAAGATGCCTCTAAACACACTTCTTGATATTTGTCTCACCAGGTTCGTAGAATAAATCTGAAGGCTAAATCTCGAAGTCTCAGCGTCGTGGCAGAGCCAGAGGAATGTCACAGTAAGTACAGACATTGTTGGTTCAAGTATTCTCAGCATTCTAAAGTCTCTGCTTCCACCCTGTTTTCTTTATTTTTCTGCACATTCTAGGAAAAAGTGGAAGGTCATCAGTGTTTTGCTGACCATTGGTTCCTCAGCCAATCAAGTCTCTAGCAGTCTACCAGAGTTACACCACTTGAATTCAGCCATTATCTATTGACCCCCAAAGAGTAGCTTACACTTTTTTTTAGCTTATTATTTACAGTATTATAGAAATATCTTGCAAGGATTGATTCAAGCCCATCTTCAGCAAGTGACTAAGAGGCAAGGACCAGAATGAATATCAAGATCTGGACTCTATACTCTGGAAAAAAGAATTAGTAAGAGAATTGATGGAGGAAGATACAGGGCTGGAAATGCTCAAGGGGCTGCCACACAGCTTAGCTGTTTGTTGGTTTCAAAGATTCACTTCAGAACAGACGGTTTAGAGCACATATTTGATCAAGAGTTGGGGAACATCAACTGTCTAGAGACAGACTCAAACTCACGCTGGGAGGGAAAGAGTGGATAACTTGGGTTATTTCAGAGAAAGGACAGATTATAGAAAAGATCAGTGCCAGAGCAAACCCAACCCAACCACTTTAGTTGCACATTAATATGCAAGACACATGTTCAAAAACTGAGATGGATGAATGCACATCAAGCATTCACCATCTCTTGCACTGCAAGTATTCAACCACCTTAAAATTACCTTTCTTGCTTAATCGGAGACCTTATTGTAACTTCCACATCACCTGAGCTTTAAGGGGAATGTCAGAGTACCAAAGTTCCTTCTCACTTCTCTGCATTCAGGCTCATTGTACATACACCACAAAGCCAAAAAGAGCTAGATGTGGGATCAACAAACCCAGCTGGGATCTCTGGAGAAGGGGACGGCCACTAGCAAGAACCACTGATCATAAGACCAGCAGCACTTACTGGTTATTGGCTCCTCTTTCCACTAACTTGGTGTTCACAGTGCAGGGAGGCATTTTCTCTTGGAGCACTTGAATGGAGACTCTCCATGGTATATTTATTAGGCTGGTGCATGAACAACGGATAAAACACTGTGGCATCTTCTTCTGTAACAGCAACACGGCAACGAAACCAGGTTTCTGCATATGAGAAAGTCAAGCAACAAAAATCACTTTTTTCTTTGCTATATAGATGCAGAGTCCCTCAGCCAGCTTGACTGCATCTGCCTACGGAAGCACACCCGTGTTTACAAAGGTAAGGAGCACAGATTGTCTGAACAACGCGGCTTGTTCTGCAACCACTACTCTTAGATTTTGAGGTTTCTTGCTCCATTAGAAGGTATTTTGAGGCTAGAACACTGGTTCATTTACAATTCAAAAAAAAGCCAGCGTGCTTCTATATTGATGCTATCAAACTAACATCTTAATTGGTAAAAGTATCTAGACAGACAGAACCACTTACATGAATTCATGCCACTTATTTCCTACAAAGGAGGCTGAAGTGGGAGCCTCTCGTAGTAACCTCCCGTATTATGTTGTATACACTGGAACAGATTCTTTTCCTGCGTTTGTGTCTTTATTTAAATGCATGAGCAGGATAAAGCTTTTTAATGAGCACCAGTCTCCATGTGAAAAAAAAAATCCCCTCACAACCCAGTGTGAATATATTTAGAATGAAATCAACTATTGTCAGTAACATAAAAACATGAGCATGAGGTTATCTTCACCGAAGGGTGTATCATGCCATGATAATTGCTTCAATAGCGAAATACGCATTTCAGACATTTCACACCAGTTTTTCCTCCTCCAGGGTCTACAAAACATAAGAGCTACGAAGGGTCAGTTGGTGGTATTTGAATGTCGCGTTCGCTCTACACCCACCTTACAGGTTCACTGGTACAGAGAATATGATCAGATAATAGATTCTGCTGATTTCCGGATACTACGAAAAAGTAGGTGTTACTGCATCTGCCTGATGTGCAGCAATTTTACTGGGACGGTGGAAAGTCAGGAGCAAGAACTGCTGTGAAAATTAGGAGATGGTACCTGCTCATAGAGAGAGTAAAGTTTAAAAGAAGCAAATAACCTGCAGAGCCTAAGCTGCCTCTGGTAATGCACGACAGGGCCAGGCACGATGGGAAGAGGTTGCCCTGCTGGTAGTTATTAATGACAGTGCTACAGACCCACGGAGGCGTTGTCACCATATATTATAACTCAGGAAAAACCTTTGTAATATAAACACATTTTAAACAGTTTATCACACTCCCAGGCATAAGGTGAGACCAGCAGTGGGTCAAATGCACAGCAGTTAATTCCAAATCAGTGGAGCTTTCTGTCACCTGGTGGAGAGGTGTTTATACAATCAAATTCCAGCCAAACCTGCGCTTCCCCTATGCAGATGGTATTTCTCTTAGAAAGAAAGACATTCTTTCTTCTAACTAGGGTGTCATTTAAGGTGGGAAAGGAGGTGAGGGCTGAAGATCTTTCTTCTATTCCAGCATCATAACCATTTAACTGTTTTCTTTCTTATTTTGAGCAGAAGCTTGTTCATCAGCTGTTCCTGGTGAGTACACTGCATATTTTTTGTTAGACATCAGTTAATTATGCCAAGCTTAGTTTTTTCCCCCATTTCATCCGATATAAAACAATAATTTTCAAAGGGGAGTCAGAGCATAGCATTCAGCATCATGCTAAGAGCTTTCCAGTTCTTGCGTTTGACACAAGCAGCTGAAAGGCCCTGATTTATTTCACACCGCAATGAGAAGTATCATCATTTTACATTTAGTCAAAGAAGAATACCTCATACATTAAGGGAAAACACATCAAACTTTCTGACCTGTGTTCTTTCCCAAGGTTTTAATTTGTGCAACAGAAGGTAGAATTCAGGGAAAAAAAGAAAAAAGCCTTTTTTCTTTAAAGTCACAGGAAGAAAGAGCCTTCCTTCAACTTTGCTTCTTCTGAATCCATTGACTTCCTATGCCCTTCATACACTTTCCCACTGCCAAGTCCCATCACTAAGTAGCAGCCATTCTGCAAAGATCAACTCCTGCAAGTCAACATTTGGGTTTTATGGTGTAACAGCCTGAATTTGTTATTTCAGAGGAAGTCTGCACCCTGGTTATTACAGAAGCTTTTCCGGAAGACTCTGGATTATTTAAATGTGTTGCGGAAAATGAATTTGGATCTGCAGCATCCAGTGCACGTCTCTCTGTTTCCCCCGGTAAGCACATGGATCTCTGAGCTGAGCAACTAAGCACAAGAGAATTTGCTGCTG